>CM034154.1:585813887-586066387 GCA_019776745.2 Taxus chinensis | reverse complement strand
ATAATACCAACATGCATCAATTATCAAAGAAAATAATGAAATATAAAACGATAAAAAGTTTAGAATTCATTCCATCAACATGAGATCAATTTTAAAGATATAAAAATCCCGGATCCTCAAAACCTCATTCCAATTAAGAACAACGTTATTTTCATGATGAAATAATTACATAGAGAAATTTTTTGTAAATAGTTAGAGCCTATCATGACTGGTAGAGCTTTTGAAATTCTTCTTCAAGATCCCAAGGTTACCTTCCAAACTTTCACGATAAAATACACACTCAAATCGAGCCAATTTCCACAGAAAAACCATCCATATTTTCCTCAATCAATTTTATAATCTTCACATTTATTTCTTCCACTATTTCCTCCATGAAATAGTAAGATTCATCTATATCCAAAGATGAAAAACCAGTTTGATAAAAACAAACTCCACATGCAGAGCAAATGAAATGGAGTACATAAATGAAAACAAAAAACAACTAAATACTTTCCACCAATAACCGACATGTTTTTCCCAAGGTGGTTTTGGTGTAATTCTCAATGCCATTAATGCCTGACAGGTCTGCCAATTCTTCCGCCAACCACCTTCTACCAAGTAAATTTGGATAAACCAAACTTCCGTTCAACTGTCCCTTACTCCCAGTTAATGCCAAGTTTGACATAGTTGCCAAGTTTATCTTGGCCTTCAACCAAGGAGTGGTGGTGACCGTCCATTAATTTGCATTTAAATCTTTAGTACCTGGAAGGTGGCACCATGCCATTACCTTACAACTTAACCCCGTCCTTTAAAATTAAGACCCATTATTAGATCACGGTTATTGTTTACTTCTAGAAGCATAATGTTAATCCACTTAGTCATATCAATCTCCAATATAACAACCTTAGATAGAACACCCTTAGGTTCGGTTGTTTTTTAATCAAAAGATCAAATGTATCAAATCTACGTTAGGTCTTTATCAAACAACAATATAAAGGACCTTTCCACCTTTTTATTTCTTACCTTATAAACCAAGTTCAATGCAAACCAACACCTTCTAGCATGTAGAAACATTTTTCACAATATTGAAGACATACACAAATTATGATTAGAATCACTGTAGCAACTCAATATAAATTGGAATTCTAGAAGCAATATGAACTCAAGTAATCACTGTATTAAATTCATATTCATAGATTTATTTAGGAGAATACCTTGGATCACTGCAATTGATCCAAGGTGCTATCCTAATCTGATATTGATACAAAATCATCAATTATTCTAAAACAGTAATAGTTTTCCAGATTACCAGATCACCTAACAGTTCCAAGAATTTGATTCAAAATTTCAACAAGATGAAACCAATAAGTTCATTTCTCAAACTAGTTAAGTAAAGATCATAACATCAATACAATTACTGCCATATGATTGATTAATAGGACAAATATTTAAGAAATAAATGTCATTCCAACAACATGATTTAAATAGTTTAGGAAAGCGTACACACTCAAGAACACAATCACATGTCAACATTGCCAATCAATTCACAAAGAAGCAAGTACAGATGTAAGAACATCAGAGGCATTGGAGGTGGCCTAAATGAAGCTAACATTTGACTCACAAGCATAGCCTTTCCTGCAACTTCTCTCTTTGAAGTTGGTGAAGGAAATATTGTAATAATGTGAATGGTGTTGGTGTGTGTAATTTCCACATCATTAGGTGAGTCATCTCACTTAGGTGAGATCATAGGTCCATGTGTCATTTAGGGGTCATTATGAGATTCTCTTACACGTCAGTGCGTCAGTGCATTAGTACGTCATTGGTAGTTACACTTCTATTATGGGAATGTAACTCTCCCTCTCTACTCGAGTTGTCATGATTGTAGCACTAGGGGTTACTCAACACCTCCTATATGTACACCCCATTTGATCTATGAGATAGAGGAGAGTTTTATGGCTTAACCAGGTTCTGCCCGTGTTTCAAATCTTTGCATGCACATTCGGTTGATTCTCGCTCCTCCTGAGATCTCTTCATGTTGCCATTCGCACATCCGTTGATGCGCACATCGTCACTTGTGATCCTTGCTTGTGGGTTTTAAACCCTCTTTCATGGTATCAGAGCGGATCTTGTGGATCCATGCACTCATCGGTGTTTTTGTGCATGTTTTCTTGCTTCCGGTGTGATATTCAGATTTCATTGCGTGTGTCATAATGGATATTCCGTTCGTGTGTTCAGTGTATTGATTCAGGGATTTATACCTCAGTTTGGTTTTTGGGTGTTCGTGGCTTCGTTTTTGGGTTTTAATAGTTTTGCATCTTTGCATGCAATTTTGGAGTGTTTTCAGTTTCAGATATGAGCTATAGAAGTGCTGGTTTTACTGGTTTTATAGTGGTGTTGGACTTGGACTCCATAGCTTGTGCATAGTTACATCCTACATCCTTGGAACTCCAACGCGTGCTTATATTCACCATTTGGCTTAGCCTTCTATTTTCTTCGTTGCTGCACTCAAACCTCTCTGCCATCACATTAGCTCTTTGGCTCGCTTATTGTTGACTCATGCATGGTTCGTGGTCTCACCGTTTCAGCATTAGACAACTCACTAGCTGTTGCATTATTGCTTGGTCTGGTTTGCGTGGATAGACTTGTGCTTCACTCCATCAACTCTCTCACGGGCTTCATTTGCATTGGCTTCCTGTTAGTCTGCTGTGGCATCCGCTAGTGTGTTTGGATCATTCCACAACCCTGTCACAAGCTCCTATAGTGAACTGCATTTTTTATTGGAAAAACATTTTTTTGACTCACCTAGGATCTTCAACACGTGGATCACTACCTGCAGCACCTCCAGCGACCTCCCACACACCATTTCTCCTCTCCTACAGCATGGCCATTTTGTTTTGCATTGGAAAAAATGTTTTTTTAACTGCTCAGCATTGGAAAAAGTTTTTTTACTCTGCCCTACGTTTTTTGGAGTCTTCCTTCTACTCCTCGGTGTAACCATCTCCTCCATCACCTACAGCACACAACCCTGGCATTTCCAGCCTCCAACCTGCATTAAAAAACGTTTTTGAATTTTATAAAATACACCAAAAAATGGTTTTTGAAGCCTGCAGCCCTGTGCATGTGGCTCTCTCCCTTCTCTGCGTGGAATTTGGTCGCTGCAGCCCACTTTTGGTTTTCTTCCAACCTTGGGAGGTTACAATCTGTCCACTCCAGCACGTGGATTTGGAGAATAGTTGGTAGATTTCACACATAGCCCTCCAACAGCACGTGGACCCTTCTTTCAGCTTGGTCAACAACCTTGGCCTTCCAATGTGGGCCCCTCCTCTTCATCACTTTCATTTTTTAATGTTTTAGGGTGATTGAAAAACAAAACATTCATTATGGCATGTAATAAGTTTTAGACTGTTGTTTTTTGGCTTGTATTTAATACCCTCCTACGCTTATCAAAGATAGAGGGCGAGGTCTAGGGTTGGCAGGAGGCTAATCCCCCCTCGCACTCAAAACAAACCCCTACTAAAATTCTGTGCCATTTCCAATGAGTACCCACATGATACCCTTTGCACCCATCTCATGTACTTTTTTAATGTGTTTGCGGCATCTAGTGTATTTTTCCATCAGTTGCGGGAATCGTTTTAATGCCATAACTTTTGACTCGCTGCTCGTTTTTGAGTGCTTATTAGGTCAAAGTTGCATTATTTTTCACACTTTACGCAATGGAATTGCCAATTTTGTAAACACACTACTTTATAAATTGCCGCATTCTGGGGGGTTGACTGTACTCTTGGGCTTTCACACGCAAATGCATTATCGACCGAGTCTGACGTCTTGCTTTTGTGCATCTTTCATTCCACATCATGGGGAGTTCTCTTTCCAGACTTGAGCATCATAGGATCACCTTACAGCCTCCGCCACTTCTCACCTGGAGAGAGACCTATTCATCCTAGCGTGCTTCCATGGAATGTTACTTCACTCACGAGGGTCTTTCACCCTTCTTGCTTGGGCCAGTTCCTGCACCCGCTGATTATCGTCATCTAGAGGAATTTCTTGACACTTGCGACCATGTCTCTGGTCACATGATGATGCATGTCTCTCGTTCTCTCTGGTTTCACGTGGCAGACTTAGATCCACCTCACTATGTCTGGAGCATTCTTCAGTCCCTCTACGGATACCCTTCACATACTGCCACCATTGTTGCTATTGCTGATTCAATTTTCTCCTCCATTTCTTCGTGTGATGATAGTTCCAATGACACATGCTCGCTTGGTTCTACTTCTGATGATGAGGATTGTGCACCCTATTATGATGTCGAGAGTACTATAGAGGACTCTTCTCCTCTTTCTCTCACTATTCCAAAGAGTGTTGACACTTCCCACATCTCATCAGATATCGAGTAGTCTCCTTCTTAGTATCATAGAGTCATCACACTCGCCTCTTTTCCACCTTCAGTGTGTGAGGCCCCTTCCACTCCTCTACCTTCATTAGATGACTCATACCTATCTGACATCGCTCTTCTGTTTGTTGAGCCCCCTCATTGGGACGAGTATCTGCCTGACCTTAGTCGTCTTTTCGCAGAGTACACTTTTGATGCACTACAAGTTCCTCATCCATCTACAGGTGTTTCAGAGGAGTTTATCATCTCTGTTGTTGGGAGTGCCCCTTTTGGGAATCATGTCACTTCCACATTTTTAGAGACCTTCATTGATCCACCCTCAGCTGTGGATCCCTTTTTTATTGTGGAGGATGTTTTGTTCCCTTCACATCACTTGGACATTCTTTCTGTGGGTGTTCCTCTTTTTCACTCTGACAGTACTACGCACGTGGAATTGCCTTCGGTTCTTTGACACTCACTCGCTAGACCTATGTCACACTTCCGTACACCAGACTCAGAGTTATTTGTGTTACTGCCTTCAGTTTCCTTTGTGGAGTGGGCGGACTTCCAGCACATCATTTCTGTCCTTCCTAAGGGCAGGCATACAGTTCGGTGTGGGTGGCTCTTCTTTAGTCAAGAGGCAGAGGATTTCGTGATCAACATTCTTCTGGGAGACCTCCTAGAGTTGCAGAGTTCAGATCCATCCATGGCATCTTCTGCATTCCTCTCGTCTCCCTCTTCTTCTTTATGAGAGATTGCCTCTTTGTACATAGGTATCTTTTCAAGCTTGTCTATGGTCGGGACCCATTTTTAGCATCTTTCTTAGATTAGAGAGTGTTTTGTTCTCTTGTGGTGGATGTTTTTCCAACTAGGTTTTCCTTCACTGCTTGGGAATTCTTCTTGTACGTGGGTACCTCATCAGGCTTTGTGCCGGGACCTATTTCTCGTTTCTGACTTACCACCTCATCCTAAGTTACGATGAAGGGGGGGGGAGTGTTGGTGTGTGTAATTTCCACATCATCAGGTGAGTCATCTCACTTAGGTGAGTTCGTAAGTCCATGTTTCATTTAGGGGTCATTATGAGATTCTCTTACACGTCAGTGCGTCAGTGCGTCATATGCGTCAGTGGGAGTTACACTTTTATTCTGGGAATGTAACTCCCCATCTCTACTCGAGTTGTCATGATTGCAGCACTGGGGGTTACTCAGCACCTCTTATATGTACACCCATTTGATCTATGAGATAGATGAGAGTTTTATGGCTTAACTAGGTTCTGCTCATGTTTCGAATCTTTGGGAATGTAACTCCCCCTCTCTACTCGAGTTGTCATGATTGTAGCACTGGGGGTTACTCAACACGTCTTATATGTACACCCATTTGATCTATGAGATAGAGGAGAGTTTTATGGCTTAACTGATCATAAATTGAAGGTTTATGATGGGAATTAGACCAAGACATTTTGCATAAGGCTCTAGGCATATTTTATCATTGGTAATGGAAGGACATAGATAAGGAGAACTAAAGCAAGTACATGAAAGATTAACATGTACTGTAATATAGTCAAGATATTTATAATATTTAATGGAAGACATATACACTTGAACATGAATGATAACATTTTGTATAATAAGAATAACATGCAAAGTAGTGTCAACTCTAATCCATGTGTGTGGGTGTGTGGGTGTATGGGTGCACACATTTGTGTTCGGTTGAAAATAGGACATAACGGAATAACATTGATCATTTCTATACATGCAAAACATTTTCCTTAGTGTATAGATAAAATATACAAGAATTTCTATGATAAATGACTAGGGTTTGATATATGTGACTCAAAAATGACACACTAGGATAAAGAACATATATAATTGAAAATTTTAAGCGATCTAGAAAACTTCTAGATAATAAGTTTTTTAATATTTCAAATGAATGAACTAGGGCTTGGAATCAAGCAAATAAAGACTGGGGTGTCTTCAAATCTAGCAAAATTAACCCTAAAACCCATAATTTGAGATCTAACATAATACGAGAAACATTTAATCCATATATAGGTATAAAAGAACACCATTTCACCCCCAAAAATAGAGAAATGGATTTTAGTTTGTTTGTAGCACAAATGCCCATAATTTTAACTACCCTTACTCCCTTATGCAAAATGATATGTTAAACTTAATTATTTATTATAAAACCATCAAAAGAGGTAACTTGCTAGGTCTAGATGTGTGCCTTGAATATCCATTTTTTGTTTTGATTGTTGTCGAGATCTAACATTGGAAATACACATCCATATGTTAGACAAAGATTACACACATAATCTAGGATACATAAAGAAATTCTGCATGGAGAATTTTTTTACTTCCGTGTTAGTGTTTGGAGCATCTAAATGCTTTGTACAAAATGATAGAAGTGTGCAAAACAATATTGACACTTGCATTTGCCTTGCTTTTTTACTCCAAAAACCTTGCTCATATGTGTGTGCTTTCACTTCTATCACCTATAAAACAAGAGGAGTTATTCTTTTCCTAGCTGGGCAATAATGTCTAAAAAATTGTAAAGAAATTGAACTATATTTTAGGGCATGTATGTTAAACCAAAGAATCGAAAAACTACCTTGATATTTATGAGGTCCCTAGATAGTAACCAAATAAAAAACAAACCACCAATAATTGTGCAAAAGAGTGTGATCTTTCGCTTTCTAATAATTGAACTCTAAAATGAACACATGATTGCTTAATCTAGAAGGCTTCAACAAAGTGTTCAATATACTTTTTGGTCCTCTCTAAATACTTAGATTGAATGCTAGATGATAACTAAATTTGAATGCATATATTTTTATAGACAAATTAAATTCAAATTAGAATCTTATTAACACTTAAGAGACCAAGGGACTAGGTGATAACGGTTGAAAAGAAAAATAGGTGAGAATAAGAGACTAGGACCCATAAGCTAAAAAGGGCCACAACAACATTTTTTAAGAGTTTCTAAATACTCTTAACATGCCCCAAGAAGGTACAAATACTTCAAACAAAATTATTAAATCTAAATCCCGTGATCTAAAGAGAAGAAATAACAATAAAAAAGAATAAAAATTTTTAGAAACAATCTAAAATCAACGAAACATACTAATACACATAATTTGAACCAATACTCAATAATTACATAAACCTCGTAGAAAAGTTATTAAATCTAAATCTAATAAATTTACTAGAGAACATTTGTAAGTGTCTACACCCCACATGAGTCATTGCTGATTTTGCATGATGGATGACCCTACTCAATAGTGGAACCAATAGCAAACAAGCGTATTACGTACTTTAAAATATCATAGGGAAATTTAAAATTGCGAATTAATTTAGTTGGCACGAAGAATATGCGCGCATTATTTTATGGATCAATAGCAAAGATTAATTTTTGGATCAATTCATATTACTGGAAAGAATAATATGGACGTCATAAATCAATACAAATGTAAAAAGTTTCGCACAATTTTTAATTTATATTTTAGATTATTTTACGGTTTTTTCTTTTATCAATCAAGCACCCCGCATGTTATTTTTATATGCCTTTTAAATGGAGGAGATTATGAATAGTTGATCAAAAAAGTTAGTAAATTATATGAAAATTAGATTTTATATTAGAAAATGAGAAAATCTTAAATCTTTAAGAGAGGCTATCATATGTCATTAAAATTTGTAAGTGCCTTATCAAGTATTTTGGTTTGGTGTTTTGGTGTGGATTTACATTTACAAGTTAATTGATCCGGGATCAAACCTGTAATTGGCATGTATATGCCACGTAAAACAAACTTCCGCTTGAGAAAGGATATCATATGTCATGAAAATTTGTAAGTACCTTATCAAGCACCCCGATTTGGTGTTTTGGTATAGAGTTACATTTACAGTTAATTGACCCGAGCGTGACGCAAGTATAAAACCTCCACTTAAGAGAGCCTATTATATGTCATGAAAATTTGTAAGTGCCTTACCAAGCACCCCGGTTTGGTGTTTTGTTGTGGACTTTACATTTACAAGTTAATTGACCCGAGATCAAATCCCGTTACAAGTCTAAAACCTCTGCTTTACCAAGCACCCCGGTTTGGTGTGGACTTACATTTACAAGTTAATTGACCCGAGGTCATGAGATAATCACAAAATATTAATAATATTGAAAGTGTTGAAGAACTATTTGTTACGACTAGTAGTATTATATCAAAATAACAAAGTTATATGGTTTTCATATGGCATGAAGACAAGTGAGAAAACTAGAAGGCTATGTAGCATCTAAATTGGAGAGATCCTCATCCACACCATCATTGTGTATTAACAACTCAAGGAAATTCTCTATCTCAACATTCGTTTTGAGAGGTGGAGGATCATCAACAACACTCAACTATGTAAGCCCATTTACAAGAATCTCCTCATCTAAACTAGTGTCATCAAGTTCCACATCCCATTACCTGGAAGACCCGTTTTTGTAGCTAACATCTTGATGTGATATCAATTGATAGTTGTTATGGATGAAGACCATGTTCTTTGTTATTTTTTATTCGAGACAGTTTATCTTCACATTGTGAATAAAACCATATGTGCTCTATTTCCTCTCACTAGCAAACAAACTTGCCATCCGAGATACCTAGCAAACGATTAACCTTTGCTCGACTGATCTCCAACAAAAATTACTCCACCAATTAGTAGGATCCTTCATACTCAGACAAGTTGCATACAAGGATGCAAAGTCCCCACATTCACAAACAAAGCAAACAAACTATTCTTTGATGTTCTTTTCTTCCTCACCATTTCCATATATCTTCCTCACACATTGCATGAAACCACGCACTACCTCTCCACTCACAAATGGTGGCCTCTTTTTTGTTTTTTCAATGTTATGCCACTTTGGATTTAAGGAATAGGCAACCATGTGTAAAGGTGTGTTAAGGTGATTCCACCTTACAAGTATCTTTTTCTCCGTTTGTCTATAATACTCAGGGGCCCTCCAAGCTGCATTTTTTCTAATCCGCTCACACACACAATAAATGGCCTCATAAGTTTCCTCCAAGCAAGGAAAATATGTGTTTGCATAACTCGATGACATCTACTATGGGTTGCAAGACATCAATAATGTATTTCCCCTTCATTGCAAACAACTTCCAAGAGACGAGGCGTTTAAACTTTGTATATTCTCGTTCCACGCATAGGGTTTAGGGTTTAGGATTGGAGATGTTGGGGCTGAAGCTGTTTGGCGTAGCAGCCTCTGCGAAGAAGCATGTTTTGAACAGTTGCAGTCATGGTGGAATGAGAAAAGAAGCGTGCAGGTATATGGGCAAAGGCCGGGGCAAAAGCCAAGGCAAACGCAGAGTGATGTCACAACTTCTTCACAATGAGATGTGTCAAATAGGGCAGCCATGAGTTCATATTTACTAGGATCCGCAAAACTACGGTGCAGCCCTTCCTCCTCCTCGTGCTTCTTTAATTTTTCGAAACATAGAAAATTATATGCATGACCGTGGAATACCCGGGCTCATTAAATCTTTTGAAGCCTATGGAAATTCAGGTGTTCCCGAGCTTAGGAATGTTGTAAAGGAAATTGGGCGTCATCTGGAAGATAGAAAAGATGCAGTTTTCAAACGCATCTTAGGCGAAATGTGCTCATTTGCATGTTTCTACCCTCCTCCATAATAGATTTTTTTTTCCTTTCTGCTAATAGAGATTTTGATCGGGCTGTGCATATGTTGGAAGAACGAGGTTACCCTTTTATAGCCGCGGGACTTACTGATGATGGCGAGATAATGGAATGGCCTGAAATCTAATAATCTTATGAGGGAGAAATCAGAGCCAAATATTAGTGAATTTGAGTCCACACCAAAGGATCAACTCCCTGCCTCCTCAAATGTCAAGAACTCAGAACCAAATTCTTGTGAGTCCACACCAGGAAAGGCTCAATGTGATTCTGGGCCACCCCGCTTGGGCATATTCTGGGATTTGGAAACATGCGGTGCCCTCAAAGGAGTGCCTCATGATGCAGTACCAGTTAACATAAAAAAAATTCTGAGTAGGCACGGAATAAATGAAAAGATCGCATTTTTGGGAGATGTCTCTACTTTTCCCCAAAATATTGTAGATGCTTGTAAAACGAATGGTGTTAGCATAATTGATGGAAAAGAAGTTTCACTTGAGAAGGCCATGATGGAGGATATGTTCATGTTTGGGGTCGACAACCCTTTCACTGGCAAGATCCTTTTAATTTCTGAAAGGCGTTTTTATTCTGACTTGTGGTTCTCTGGATCCAATTTCTGCATTTTTTGTTGCTGTTCCTGACTTGAAAGCAGCAGATAATTATTTTTATCGAGTTAGGACAGAATTTGTATTGGAATGGCCTCAAGAGGCTATGGATGGTTGTAGAGGTATGAGAACCCCAACCATTCAAATGTAATTTAGACATTTGCACTTTGCTTAAGTTTAGTTTCAGAATAATCCTTTTTCCATTGAATAGTTTTAAAATTTCAAATTTGAAGCCCCATCATCAAGAGAGAGAGAGAGAGAACAAATAAATAAAAAATCTCACTCAACGTATGCCTCAATGTTTTAAGGACCTCTCAACCTCAACATATAGCAAGTTCTCACATGTTGCCATGGAAGACATGAAATAAGTAAATGGATTGAATGCAGTTCAGCAAAATGTAAAGTTGAAGTGCACAGGAAAAATGTTAAGAAAGAATGAGAACATTGCTGGAAAGTTATATATTGTTTTATTTTTGTCTCTCTTTCACTCTCTGCCAAGAAGAGTGAATATATTCGAATATAGAATCAAATTGAAGAGTGTAGCTATGTAATGAGACAATAGAGAACTGGCCCTATAACATTGCTTATATTGTAGACATAATTTTTTGGTTTAGTTCATTCACGGCCTTAATATTTTTAAGGATTTGAAACTCTGCCCACAAATTTTACGACAATGTTATTGAAGTGCAGCGTATTTACTTGTATTTTATGTAAGTTAAGGGATATTCAAAGTGTATTTGAAGGTATAGCCTATGTTTAATTCAGCATAGGTTTTCCAAAAACAATTCTTGCAGCAAAATGCATGTTGCTTTTATATAAATAGACTTAATTACGTCGAAGGCGTTTCCCCTATGGGAAAGGCACTCCTGGACGTTTCTGAGACTCTGTTAAAGTTGACGGCCATCTAGATGTTTTTTACACGTGATTAAATTTGACAGGTATTTGCCTGTTTTTCCTGTTTTTAGAGGAAACAACTGCAGTTGCATGTGATTTCTTATCTCAATCCCTCGACTCAAATCATTAAAAATACAAACTAAATAGGGTTTCCACCTTTTTAATATTTTGACTTCAGGGATGTGCTTTTTGTAAAGTTTTTCACTGTTTCTATGTTTATTTTTAGATATTCTCGGTAGAATACTAGAGTCTTGTAGATATTTCAATTATTACTTGAAGATTATCCTTTCTTTGCCAATTGAAAAAATCGTGTAATACATTGTTAGAAGTTCTGTGTGTGTACTTTTACCCGTTTATACATGTTAATGATCATTCCCCATTCCCCACATGCACCTCAACAACAAACACCATGAAATACAGGACTTAAAACATATGTAGAGTTAACATGCAGTACAATATGAAGAGAGTGCGTGAGGGTATCGGATTTTAATACAACATTGTCATACCCATATATTTGATCATTGGGGCATGCTATATTAATATAGCTAGCCAAAATCTTCCACAAAGAATCAAGTACCAATCACCAGGGGATTAGTGCTTAGAACAATCTTGATATCTTTCTACCAATGACTTAACAACAATTTCCATTGTTTAAAAGTTTGATTTCATAACAAAACTTGTGGCACTAATGACAATTGCTTATGGATCAATTGGGGTACAAAATTGCCACAATTAGACTGATAGTTGTTTAATTACGCCACCTTAGAACAATGTAAAAGATTGCCTAGAATTATGACTCTGAAGGATGCAGCGGGATTTCAAATTATTTTTTCGTAAATTTAAAAGTAAAATTAATTCTTACACATTGTACAAAAAACTAATATAAAGAATATATAAACAATTAATAAAAATGTTGTTATTCAAATTAAAGTTATGAATGCAAATGTATTCTACGTAGTACCTACTAATCATGAAAATAGAAGTAAATATCATTAACAATTATTGCAATATCAATTTTACATATGCAAAAATATTCTTCATAGAACTACCAATATGATTGCGGAATTTGGAGAGGCGATATTCTGGCCTCAAACTTCAAGCTACTCATTCCAACATGCATTAGTTTTTAAATAACTTTTGCATGAGTTTTCTTAATGGATTATGGGATCCTTTTGCATCCATGTTGCTATAGTCAAGTTCTAGGCCTGCTCGTGTTAGCAAACTTACAGCACTTCACATTCACTATATTCTTGATAGTGAGTATTATCAAACTTACATGTCTCACTTGCATTTGTATTCCTTCTAATGTATCTTGCAACATTTGTTTTGGCTTTAATATGAAATCAGTATTGTCAATCACACCCCTTATCAACCTCAACTACAACAGTAATAACTATCCTTCTAAATCTAATAACATATAGGGGAGAGACACCAATAGTTGAGCGGGGTCTAATTGTGGATATAGTGTCTTGAATCCAAAACACCCAATAGTTGTCATAAAGGTACTTGGTGATTAGTCATTTTTGACATGACAACATTCAATCATATCATGACATGTAAGATTTGTCTTTTTAAAAATTTAAATGTTCAACCATTTTCACCCATGATCAAATATGGGTCCCAATCAAAATGTAGTGTAACTAAAATTTACAATTTTAAATAAATTCAAAATATATTTTCCCCTCCAATTCAACATTCAAAAAAAATATGTAATTTAAAATAATCTTAAAATACATGCTGGTGAAAAAATTAGGCTCCCACATTTTATAGAATTTATTTTGTGGGCCCCCTAACATAGGGTGCACCACTATTGGTGTCTCTCCCCTACCATCCATGATATGTACCATAACCATTTAAGCTTTGTTTATATATGATTTCATATTTTGTCTCCTTTGCGTTTCATGGAGAGATAATATGTTAAAGCACTTGGTCATTCTTTCAATCTACTTTGACAACAACACTTCACATTCACTACATTCTTGACAGTGAGTATTAGGTAACTTACATGTCTCAATTGCATTTGTATTCAATTATTACACAACTAACTATTATCTAACATCCCTTCTAATGTATTTTGCAACATTTATTTTGGCTTTAATATGAAATCAGTATTGTTAATCACACCCCTTATCAAACTCGACTACAACAGTAATAACTATTCTTCTAAATCTAATAACATCTACCATCTATGATATAAATACTACAAATGTATACATGTCTCTTATGTGCACGTAGATCTTCATGTATTTGATGTTGTGAAATATGATTTGCAACTTCAAATGTACGAATCTGTAACAAGATTAAATGTACACATACAACCTTTCAATGTAATGTTTCATCTATATTCCTACACTACCACTATCAATCACACACATTCTTAACTGTACAATAAAGGTTTTTCCAACAAAACACCAACTGAACAACCGACGCACAACTAACACAATTAACTTGAATTAAATACATAGAACATCAACTATAAAATTAATTAACTATCGAAAACAGTATCAAATGTATTCATGTATGAATTTGTAACAAGTTTGAAATGTAGAAACAACCTTAAAGTTAAGTGGCTCATCTATATTTCTACAGTTACACAATCAATCACACCCCTTATCAACATCAACTACAAAATTAACAATTATACCTCAAAATAAAATAACATATACTGTTCGGCATTCACATTGTATTGAACACATGCGATTGCTAGTATTAAATATATTTGAATAGTTTATAGTCATCTTTATGACCCATCCTGAAGAGGCTTTCTTCAAAATTAATACTCTTAATACTAGATGGAGGCTTTCATTTTAGTTTTGAATCAATTTTAAAGCCCCACCATCAAGGAAAAAAGGATGCCACAATGTTTTAAGGACGAGCAACTCTCAACCTCAAAATATAGCAAGTTGTCAAGTGTTGTTTATAATCATCTTTGTAACCCATCTTGAAGAGGCCTTGTTAAAAATGAATATTCTTCATGCTAAATGGAGTCATTATGTGTTTGTGAACACGTATGTTCTTCATTGAGTGATCAAATTTGGCACTTGCAATTACTAGATTTCTTCTTAGAAGTTGATGCCTATGACAATGATATCCATATTAGTTATAAAGCTCATTTTGGATAGCATATGAACAAAAGATTCTAGGTATCAAAATTGATAAGAAATGTGGAGAGAATATGAACAAATAATTTCAAGCATCAAAATTGATAGATAAGGAGTGCTACAAATGGTGCAGTAAAGTTTGTTTTCAATCAATCATAAGATTTTACTCATCTACGGTACTTGGACAAATTTTAGGCTATCACATTTGTTCAGGGCTTCACTTCCACTCAATGTGGTTAACATTTGAAGATTTTAATATGTGTTTCAAGTAGTTGCAGTAAGGGCAATTTTTAAAAATAATTAATATGAGAGAAATATTATTTTTGTCTAAGTTTATAATCAGTTCTTTCCTTTACTTCAATGTTTTCTGTTATGTGTTGCCATTTCATTTTGTTGTCTTCTAAAGTTTTAGCATCTAAATTTGGCTATCAACGCTTCTAGCAATATTTCAATTGGTTTTGAATTTTCTATTTTTGGGGTTTTTCCTCTCCTTCTAAAGCAATTGTTTTTGTTTGGTTTGCATTATCGATCGACATTCTCAGTAATCTATTTCTTTTTTGTCATAGTAAATTTAAGAAGTATTTTAGTCTCCTGTTGTTTTACCAGTTATAGTTCATGTTTGTATATCACATACACATTTTCGTATTTCTTAGAAACTTTCCTCTCTTACCTCTGAATAATACATCTGGTTATCCTGCACTTATTTGTGGGTTTGGTTCATTGGCTTTTTTATATTCAAGGCATCATTTCGGGAAATAATTTATGTATCTTTTCATATGAATTTGCTTTGAAACTGTGAAACTCTATTGTCTAGCATAGGTGCTAGTGGTGAATTCTCTTTTCCTCCGGTCAAACATAGGATGAGTTACCTTCATTCGGCATTTTAAAACTGGTCACCATTGGAAGAAGTGGTTTTAGTTATTATTTCGAGGAGATAAGTTGGAATAGTTATTGTTTCGGGGAGAATGCTGTGTGAAATGTATGGAATATAATTTCTGATGGTGGTTAATTGGATCATATTAAAATGTATCTTTTGCGTAGAAATTTCTATTGAACATTTTTCAACAATCATATTGGTATGTGTTTCAAAAAGGCATAGAATTTTGTCTTTATTGCAAAATGGGCATTTGATTCAATATCAATGTTTGTGAAGAAAACTTTTATAATTGAATTCTTGATGAAAAATTAACCTGTTAGATTGACACGTTGATGGTAATTTATTTACTCACTTGTGCATATTGGATTTACAACTAGCTTGTATTTTATATCATTGGTGCTTGTATGTTTTGAAAAAGGTAAATGCATTTTAATTAGGGTTCATAGATTCCATTTTTATTAGATTGCATTTTGTTTCACAAATTCCTTTGTTAAATTCCCTTTATTTAACTCACAAATATTGTGAGGGTTGAAGGGTTGTGGAAATTAAGTCAAACCTGGAGTAAGATTTTGGATATCAATGATCAGACGCTTTGAAGACCTCTTGTATAACAAATAAAACTCATTTATTTTTATTATTTTTAAGTTTTTCCCATGGATATTGACAAATTAGATTTATAAGTCTTTTATTATGTTGGAAAAAAGAGAGGAGAGCTCTTGTGCAATACAAAATGAATACTAGATAAAACAGAGTTGCTATGACCACAACCATATGCACAAAATAGTTCTCTTAAATAAATGAATAGATCACAAAAATTTATTTAAAACATACAAAATAATAGTTACTGTAGTGTTTCTTCTTCCTAAATGCTATGGACTCTTCTAATGGATCTGTCACTCCAGATTGTTGTTGCTTCTATTTTGGTAGAGTTTCTTTCCACTTTTATTGCTTCCACACTTTGTTTTGAATTGTTCTTTCCTTTTTTTTGCTTCCTAATTTTTTGTCCCCTCAAAATTTTCCTTCATTTTCCAAGTCTGGACTTAGAAAATTTTGAGTTGGTACCCTTTGAAATTGGTCAAAACTGAGTATTTTTATTTTTGTTTCTTTCCAAGGACTCAAGGATGTTTGGAACCTACTTCATCAGATGTGAAATTTCTTCCCCTTTCCAAAAAGATAAATAAGTTGTTCTAACTCGTTGTATTTTGCAAGATATGGCCTCACGGACCTAAGATGCTCTTTTTGCCCAAGGCGGACTAGTGGGGTTGAGGAAATTTCTTTGCCACTTTTCCTTTTTGGAAAAAGGTATTATCGGCGATGGCAGATCCGCGAGCCCAAGTGGAGTAGAGAAAATATTAAGGTTCGAGCCCTGTTTCTAATGAAGTGATGCCACTTGTCCCTGTTGACCAATCAAAGCGGGCCGACGGAGATAAAAATGCAAAATTGCCAAATCTTCCAAAAAGTTATAAAACAAAAAGAGCTCGCCTACGGCTTCTCCAATATCCTTCTGCCACGTGGATGGCTCAAATTTAAAGGCACAAAAGGTGATCTAACAGTCCAGATTTAAACTGGCAAAGTTTGTAATGGTTTTAATTATGAATTTCTAGCATTCCCCGCCATGGTCATTTTTCTGTAAAAGATGAATCCAAAACGGTGTGAAATGATTAAATCCATTTGTAATTACTTCTTGGCCATTTGTGGAAGTTTTAACTGCCTCGTGTGAGCTATTTCACGGGCTTTGAAAGTCATTGTATGGGTTGCCAATTGATTTTGAAAACTGTAAATGTATTTCACGAATAAAGGACAAAAAATGATAGTCAATCTTCTTCTATTCTCTTATTTTTGTGAATTTATTTTGTTTCCTTTCATTATACAAGTTTCTGCTTCGGTTGCAATAAGAAAAGAAGGATTTTATGTCCCTTTGACAGAGGAATCGATTGGTACTTTGTGACCAATGTTGTTTTTATTTTGTCTTGTAGCACTAGTTTGCAAATTTGTATTCTTCTTCCAACTAAATGCATGTTATGAACTTTTTGATCAATGTATGTAGGCCCTCTGATATCCTACCTTCATCATTGATCTTCTTGTCTTTATTTCCACTCCCTTTCCCACTCTTAGACCAATTTCTTTCCTAGCAAGAAATTTCAGGCTTTGCCATAGGGTCAGTGGAGTGCCCCTATGGATCTCTGGTTGAAAAACCACCATTGGATCCACTTGTTTTTCATGCATAATATGGAAGCTACACCATTATAAGTAGAGGGACTTAGATTCCCATAGTTTTGTTTTGGAAAACCACAAATTTGTCCCCAAGACAAATTTCTAAGCCAACATTTTTGGTGCCCACTGTGGGGCAGATTTTGCGGCATCTGCACCCTAGAAATGACCGCAAGGTCATAATATATTATTTGAGTTTATTGAAAATTTTGAAGTTTCTTATGATCCACATGGATACAAGTCATGGATATTCAAGAAAACCCTCATGTTGAGAGACCTAGCTTGCTCTTTCACATTCAAGAAGACATCACTTCAGACCTAAGGGAGGCTATTTGGCACAATAGGCAGAGCATAAATCATTACTATATCACCTCAAGAATATTGGAACAAGAAGAAGAATTTTCCCGTGAGTTGGAGGAGCAAAGAAAAATCTTGGCATCTCAGAGAAGAAAATAATCCTTAAAGCTGGCTGACAGAAGGTATACCTGGCAGTTGAGATAAGGAGGATTTGTTGATCCTAATTTTGACGAGCTTAAGAGAGAATAACGAGAACAAGAAAGAGAGCAAGAGGTAAGAGTTCCATTCAAAAGATAAGAATAGTTAAGAGCTCAACTTGAGGATATTGAAAGACTCAAAACAACAGAGGTAGAGGAAAGAGAAGCAACCCTAACTGCTGAAGAAGCCAAAAATAGAAATAAAATGGCTGATAATGAATGTGAGACATGTAGACCCAACGTACCATGGGGAAGAAATATTGGTCCACTTTCTCTCCCACGAGTACTCCACGATATGCCAAGAGGCTCAAGAAATAATTTTCCCCAATTTAAGGGAGATCATTCTCAACTCCCTGAAGAACATGTAGCAGCCTTCACCACTTCTTGTGGTGTGTTAAGTGTTGAGGATGAAGATGTGTCAGTTAGGATTTTTGTGGAGTCGCTCCAAGAGAACGCTGCTGAATGGTTTTGCATGATTCCTCCAAGATCTATCACTGGTTGGGATGACATAAGAAGTACATTTGAGCATAGGTTCAAGAGCACCGAAGATTTCCAAGATCTACTTGTTTAACTGGTACAGATGAAGAAAGAGGTCTCCGAGTCCATGAGAGATTTCGTAGCAAGGTTTGATAGATTAACAAGAAGAATCTCTGAAGATGTAGTTCCTCCCGAAAACAACTTGAAGAGGTTCTTCATCAATGCCTTGCCATCGGAAATTGGTTTCTTCCTCAGAAGAGACCAACCAAGAACATTGAGGGAAGCCTAAGACTCTACAATCGAGACTGATGATGATCTAATCCTTTCTGGAAAAGTGAAGGGCCCAAATGGAAATCAAAAGGGTTAGAGTTCAAGTTCAGTCACCACAGATCCCATGTTCCAAAAAATGGCAAATGATCTGGTTTCCTTGAAGAAGTAGTTGTCACAGATTTCTATGAGGAATGATCTAAGAAGACCAAAATTTCTGGATAGGCAAAGGATTGCACCACCTCCTCACCAACTTACTCTTGAAGCACCACCAGTCAATGCTATCTATGATACCAGAGATTCAAGAGATGAATCTGAAGTTGATGAAACCAAAGGGGATGATGAAGAAAAATATGAAAGCTACCTAGAAGTTGATATGCACAATGGCCTATTTGATTTTGTTGATGATGATGAGAAGAAGATGAGAAATCCCCAGGATTTTCATGTGCTATCTTCACCCAAGAAAAGTCTAAGAAAAAATATCCATCTTCAGTGGATACAAAGGAGAAGAAGGCCAAAGAAGTTTCCACTTCAGAGGTCACACAAAAGAGAATCATCAGTAAAGGTTCTCCATTACCACCTTCCATGGATTCCGCTAAAGAATAACCAGACTTGGTCGTTGTCAAGAACCCTATTGTTAATACCAAGTAAGTCATAATTTCCTTCTTCTAATTCTCAAGTTGCTAAGAACACTTCCCCTTCTAATGTTGTCTCTGCAAAAATACCCAAAGTTCAGCCAAAGGTTATGCCTTCACCTTCTGCTAAACCGAATGCTTCACCTTCAGGAGAAAATCTACCATCCAAAACATCCAAGGCTCCTTCAAAGCCCTTGTCATGTAAATCATCCTCCACTGTAATAATTTCCTCCTCAACCAACATTTCTCCATTTGATTTTGTGGAGCATGCAAGAAAAAACCAAAGTCCAACTCTCAGAGATAGAGTACCTGCAAACACACCCTGCCCAATTCGACAGATTCATTAATATAGTCCGGGGTAGTAGTCCTATATCCTCAAGTCCCATTTCTAAAGGACTTCTCCCCAATGCCATCCACACTTCCATCTAAAAACATGTTAGCTCTCAGTGCTTCCAAAACAACTAGGGTTGATCCTTTCTATTTGTCTCTCCTCATAAATGGCTTTGAGTTGAACAATTGTATCATCGATTCTGGGGCTTCTGATAATGTTAATGCCACTCAAAATTGCAAATTCCCTTGGCCTAACCCTGACTAGAGTAAATGGAGTATGTTATTCAATGAAATCTAAACAAGTGCCACTGATTGGAAGAATAAAGGATGCACAAGTAGCTCTGGCCGACTTCCCTGATAAGAAAGTGCTTCTAACTATTTTAGTGGCAGACATCCCAACATCTTTTGGCATACTTCTGAGTAGAAGTTTTTGTAGAGACCTAGGTGGAGAGATAAAAATGGATTGGTCATCTACAAATATCCCATTGAAAGGTGAAATGAAAAGGTTGTTTCCTGTAAGAAAGATGAAATTCATAGTGAAGAAGTCTGTGATCCAAGAGCCAACATCCTTCTTCAAAATTTCTGAGTTAGGAAATTACTTCCTCACATAAAAAAATAATGAAAACTTTCCACTTCTAATGGAGGAAGAAGGATATCAGATCTAGACAATTGGAGTTTGATGGCATTCATTCAAGGGAAGGCTCAGGAGCTGGTGTTGTTTTGTATTCCCCTTCCAAGGAAATGCATCATTTTTCTTACAAACTGCAGTTTGATAACAAAAATAATACAACAGAATATGAAGCCCTTATTTTGGGCATGAGTGTTGTAGAGGACATGGGAATCAAGAAGCTGAGATGCCTTGGTGATGCAGAGGTAATAGTGAAGCGAATTCACCAGCAATATCAAGTCAAGAACCCAAGGCTCAGGCATTACAGAAATAGGGTTTGGGATTGCATTGAATCTTTCGATGCATTCTCTATTGAAGCCATTCCAAGGCAAAAAAATGAAAGAGTTGATTCTCTTACAGTGTTATCCTCCTTATTGAAACCTCGTCCTTCTTTTGGAAAAGACAAAGTGACCATTGAGATGGTATTCAAACCTAGTGTACATGACAATGCAAATCATTGGTAGGTCTTCAATGATGACAGTATAAGTTTGACCTTCTTAAAGAAAAGAGGACAATTTCAATAATCTCTTCTTTGAAGAAAGTGTCAACCCTCATAGGGAAGTTGTTACTAAAGAAGAAGCTGATGGAATTGATGAAATTGATGATGAGGGCATGATCAGACTGAAAGGCAAAAAAAAATCCCAAAGGCTGTCTCTTTGGAAGATTTGTTTGACAAACATCACAGATTCATTCAAGAAAAATAAAAGCTATCTTCTTGGTGTCTATCTGATTTTGATAAAGAGAACATTGGTACTTCAAAAGATCGAAGAATGATCAAAATTTGTAAATGCTTCTCACTTGAGGAGAAGAGAAGGTTTGTTGCTCTGCTCAAAAAGTACTATGACGTTTTGGCTTACTCCTATGAAGAAATCAAGTCGTTCCAACCAAAGGAAATGCACCATTCCATTCCTTTGAAGCAAGGAGCTAAGCCTTTCAGGAAGAAGCAAAGGCCCTATAATCTAAATATTTCCGACATCATCAAGGAGGAGGTGACCAAGATGCTAAATGCTAGAATCATTTTTCCCATTCAACCACTAAACATGGGTGGCTAACATCGTGCCAATGAGGAAAAAAAATGGTGAGATAAGGATATGTGTTGACTTCCAGAATTTGAATCAAGCCTCACTCAAGGATAACTACCCTCTACCAATCATGGATCACATTTTGCGAGGAGTCACTGGATCTGAGATGCTCTCTCTGCTTGATGGGTTTTCAAGGTACAAGCAAATCAAAGTGGCAGAAGAATATTGTAGCAAGACAACATTCATGACCCCTTGGGGCACTTTTTGACTATAGAAGAATGCCTTTTGGCCTAATCAATGCAGGAGCCACATTCCAAAGAGTAATGGACTTGGCTTTCAAATATATGAACCATTGCATTGTCATATATTTTGATGATCTCACGGTATTTTCAAAGAAAAGGGAAGAAACACATCTATGAATTGGAACAAGTTCTTGCAAGATGTAGGAAACCCGACATATAATTGATTCCAAAGAAATGCATCTTTGGATTCATGGAAGGCAAGTTGCTAGGACACATTGTGAACAAGTCTGGAGCACACATTGACCCCAAAAGAGTAAGATCTATTCAAGCACTATCTTTTCCCACTAGTAAGAAATGAGTGCACTCATTCTTTGGGAAGGTAAACTTTCTTCGCCACTTTGTCCCTGAGTTTTCTGAATTGACCAAAGCACATTACCTCCATGATGAAGCCTCAAGAAAGTTTCAAATGGAGCCATGAAGGGAAAACTACATTCGAAGATACCAAGAGAGCTATTGCAAAATATCCAACTCTCGTATCCCCCAGATTTCAATAAGGAATTCGTCATGTACTATTATGCCTCAGAACACACTCTCTCTGTTGTCCTTGTCTAGAAGAACGATGAAGACTTGGAAGCACCCATTGCTTTCATGAGATGACCTTTGAGGAAGCATGAGCTCAACTACATTTAGTTGGAAAAAACATGTATTTGTAGTGGTTAAGGCTGTGAAGAACTTCAGGTTCTACATCCTCAATTCTCATACCATGGTGATAGTCCCTGTAAGTGCGATCAAGTCCATTCTAACACAACAAGATCCTCGAGCCAAAAGAGGAAATTGGATTACAAAAACCCAAGAGTATGACCTGGAGATTAGGCCTTATAATCTGGTAATAGGAAATGGTTTGTTCAAGTTGATCGTTGAAGATGAAACTCTCAAAGCTCAACATGGAGAAAAAGATGACACTTGTTTAACCTGCCCAGAAGACTACCCACAATTTCTCTTGGTAACCACTACTGATGAGTGGTATGTGAATATTTCCTTTCTGCTCAGCTATGGAGAATTTCCCTCTCATCTGGACTAAAAGAAAAGAAGGACTCTCAATTTGAAGGCAACCAAGTACGTGATCTAGAATCATGCGTTTTACAAGGAAAGGAATGGATGGTTATTTCCTTAGATGTGTTGATAAAGAGAAACAAGGAAATTTTCTTAAGGCCTATCATGACCAAGCATGCGGTGGACACTTCTCAGCAATGGTGACTACCCACAATATTCTCAGAGGTAGATATTATTGGCCTTCTCTTTTTGCTGATACTCAGAGTTGGGTTTCCAAATGCCAAGCATCCAACAATTTGTTGGAGAACCACTGTTAGCTGCATTACCACTCAGGCCTGTGATCATTGAAAAAACCATTTCAAAAATGGGGGCTATACTTCATTGGTGTGTTGAATCCTCATTCAAGTGTTGGGCAAACTTATGTGCTCACTGCCACATACTACTTCACCAAATGGGTGGAAGCCATTCCAACCAAACAATCCAGCTCTGAAGTAGTCTGTAGTTTCATAAAATAATACATCATTATCCATTTTGGAGTGCCTCAAAATATTTTTGTAGACAGTGCCACTTATTTCTCTTCTAGAGAATTGACAGAGTTCTGTTATAATTTTGGAATCTCTCTAGCCCATTCTTCTGACTACTATCCACAAGGAAATGGTCAAGATGAGTCAAGTAACAAGAACATTGTGACCATTGTTTGAAATCTTGATGATGAGAATCAAAGGAATTGGCACAAGAGATTGTATGATGCATTGTGGGCTGATAGGATTACTCCCAAGAAGGCCATAGGTAACATTCACCTTTTCAGTTGTTGTATGGAGTTGAAGCAGAGATCCCCATCACAATTCAAATGCCATCCCTCAAACTGCTTCAATTAGTGCAAGATTTCCAATACAAGGACTCCATTGACAAAAGGATCCTTTTTCTTGAAAAGCTGGAAGAAAATAGATCTCAGGTGGTGGACAAAATCAAATAACATCAATTGAAAGTGAAAAAACTCTTTGACAAAAGTACCAAGGCAAGAGAGTTCAGAGTTAGAGACTTTTTCCTACTTTGGGACAAGAGAAGAGAACCAAAGGGAAGTCATGGAAAATTTGATTCTTTGTGGCTGGGTCCTTTTAAAATTCATGGAACTTGTGGGTGAAAATGTTTTTCTCTTATCATACCTAGATGGAACTCCTTTAGGATTGCCTAGGAGTGGGGCAATATTTAAAGCTATATCATTAGTGAAAGTGATTTGTCCCTCACCTTGTAACATAGTTTTTTCTTTTTCCCATTTTTTTGTTGTGTTTTTTTTGTTTCCCCCTTTATGTTTTGGTGTGTTTTTTTGTTTGTGTGTCCTCTTCTTCCCTCTTTCTATCCTTGGAAGATGTACATGACTCTGTAAGGCCCAATGGACAAGGCACTGGTCAACGTTATATGTTTTAAAACTAGATATTCTTGATCCTCATGCCATGTTTTCTCCCTTTTCAATCCATGTCATGTCCCCAAGCTAGAGACACTATTGTCCCCCTCAAAATTTTCCTTCTTTTTCCAAGTCTGGACTTAGAAATTTTGAGTTGATACCCTTTGAAATTGGTCAAAACTGAATATTTTGATTTTTTTTTTCTTTCCAAGGACTCAAGGATGTTTGGAATCTACTTCATCAGATGGGAAATTTATTACCCTTTTCAAAAAGGTAAAGAATTCATTCTAAACTCATTGTATTTTGCAAGATATGGCCTTGCGGACCTAAGTTGCTCTTTTTGCCCACGACGGACCAACGAGGCTGAGGAAATTCTTTGCCACTTTACCTTTTTGGAAAAAAGGTATTATTGGCGATGGCAGATCCACGAGCTTGAGTAGAACAGAGAAAATATTAACGTTTGAGCCCCGTTTCCAATGAAGTGATGCCACGTGTCCCTATTGACCGGTCAAAGCGGGCCGCCGGAGATAAAAATGCAAAATTGCCAAATCTTCCAAAAAGTTATAAAACAAAAAAGAGCTCACTCGCGGCCACTCCAATCTCCTTCTTCCATGTGGATGGATCAAATTTAAAGGCACAAAAGGTGATCTAATGGTCCAGATTTAAACTGGTAAAGTTTGTAACGGTTGTAATTATGAATTTCTGGCATTGCCCGCCATGGCCATTTTTCTACAGAAGATGAATATGAAATGGTGCGAAATGATTAAATACATTTTTAACTAGTTCTTTTCCATTTGAGGAAGTTGTAACCGCCTCGTGTGAGCTATTTCAAAGGCTCTGAAAGTCATTGTACGGGGTTGGAAAATTCATTTTGAATATCACGAACAAAGGACAAAAATGATAATCAATTTTCTTCTATCCTCTTCTTTCTACAATTTACTTCTGTTTCCTTTCATTGTACAAGTTTCTGCTTTGGCTGCAATAATAAAAGAAGGATTTTATTCTCCTTTGACAGAGGAATCGATTGGTACTTTGTGACCAATGTGTTTTTATTTTGTCTTGTAGCTCTTGTTTTCAAATTTGTATTCTTTTTCCAATTAAATGCATGTTATAAAATTTTTGATCAATGTATGTAGGCATCTGATATCCTACCTTCATCATTGATCTTCTTGTATTTATTTCCACTCCCTTTCCCACTCTTAGACCAATTTCTGTCCTAGCAAGAAATTGCAGGCTTTGCCATAGGGTCAGTGGAGTGCCCCTATGGATCTTTGGTTGAAAAACCACTATTGAATCCACTTGTTTTTCATGCATAATATGGCAGCTGCACCATTATACGTAGAGGGGAATTAGACTCCCATAGTGTTGTTTTGGAAAACCACAAATTTTTCCCCAAGACAAATTTCCAAGCCAACACTAATAAAATCAAAATTTGTGCATATAATTTTTTCACTCTATTTTTTCTTCACCCAAAAAATTCAACCACCAAAATCGAACAATAATTAATTGTGTAGTTCAGAAATTGGGTTCCAAATTTTTCATGGTGTTTTCGCCATTTTCTTTACGCTTTTGAAAAAATAGATAAGGGCTATGTGCCAAGGAGGAAAACTTGTTGTGATGGTTGGTTTGAGGTTGTGCACGCGTTCCAAATTTTCGATCCAATGCTGATTTTGAGAGCTTCCTTTTGTCTAGGAGGAACTACTTGAAATGCAAAACAAGACCACAAGAAAGAGTTAAACAAGATATGTCAGTGGGCTTCCTAGCATATGCTAGATCCGGGAAGTGTGATAATTCCTTGGTGGTAGTCAACCCACTATTTTAAAACAAATTAATGTAAAAAATGTCATAAATAAATAATGTCCCTACTATAGTTGATATGATTTAGGTATCTCATCCAAACACAATAAGAAAAATCTAAACATAACAGGCTAGGCTATAATTAGATCTAGAAGTAGGGTAGTGGGTCAAGGTCTTGGAATAGGTCAGGGTCATATTCTGGGGTCACTTGGGTGAAGATTCCTAGGCTTCTGTTATTAACAGGATTTCCAAATACTGAGACTGACATTGGTCGGGTATGACCGATGACAGTTTAGAGGTTATAGATAGCGATTATGGGTAACCGGCATCGGTATAGGTGGGATGATGGAAATTAAATAAATCTTGGTTTTGGGGTGTGTGTGTGGTTAAAAAGAGATGGTGAGAGGAAGGGTTGGGTCTGTGGAGGTGTTAGGAATACTCAGAGATATACAGGAGTTAGGTATAGGTGTTTAAATGATTGTGGGTGGGTAGAGTGGTTGGGTTTACAAGAGGGGTAATAACGGTGGGATGAAAATGTAAATAGAGACTGATAACAGAGGTGAAGAAACCTTTTAAAATTGAATGAAGATGAAATGATGTAGGTTATAACCACACTTACTGGTGTTATAGTTTTAATGGTTGGATGATGATAACGGTTGATCTGTGAAATGGTGGCCAGTGTCACGGAAGTGCCTCTTAGAATGCTACCATGAACGAAAATACCTTCTGATCAGTTGTTGTGCTAGCTATGGCTTTCTGGATGTGTGAAAGGGCTCTGGTTCTTGCTTGCATGCAAATCTCCTTAGCTCCAAAACTTGAGAATATGGCCAACCTTTAAAACAAGGTTTCCAAATTGGTTATCAGGTAACCGATGATGGTTTAGGGTGACCGACGTTGGTTTCGGGGTTGACCTGCATCCGTTCAGGTGGGATATCCTAGGTTGCCTAAAATAGCATATCCTGGCTATCTTTTTACCATCTTTTTTTGGTGGTGCCGGGGACTAAATGGAATGTTACGCTTATATAAGCGGGAATATGGTTAGAGGAAGAATATGCATGTGAGTTTAGGGTTATACTAAGTCTTAACTCATTAATTTAGGTAGGGCTAAGTCTTAGTTAGTTATGGAAACATGCTATGAATAGGTCTATGGTGATGTGTCTAGGTGAGGTGTCTAGATGAGGTGTGCATCCATTTAATTAAAGTAGTTAAATTATTAAATAGGGTGAGGATGGGTGTTAATTTAATTATAGATAATTCAATTATTATTAAGGTGGGGTAAAAGGGGCCATGGTTAGGTGAATATGTCTAAGTTAGTTATTCGAAAGGGGGACCAAGGGGAGTGTGACCCAATTTTGGTGTCTACATTTTGCCCCTTTTCATCACGTGGCTTGTATTGGTAAGTGACGTCAGAAAAAAATAGGAAGTGGTTGGTTCAGGTATAAGTGAGGGTAGTGATGCCGCAAGCGTGGATGGAGGTAACCCCCCCTCAAACCAGGGGACCAATGAGGGTAGAAGAAAAAATCGGTGAGTGTGTTGATAAAATGTGGAGGTGGCAAAAAAGGAACGTAATTGGGTATGGGTTTGGCTGCGGGTATATTGGGTAAAGGGTAAAGGTAAAATTGGTTAAATAGGTAAATGGGCCAAGATCAAAGGTGTAGTGGCAGTTGAACGCACACCCATGTATAAACTACAACATGGTACTAGGTTGAAGAGCTTGCAAACTCTGCATCATCCAAGGTTGATAGGTCTAGCCAAACAGGGTTGAAGTGATTCCGGTATCCAAGGTATAGGATATGGTGCGGAAACACGACATAGGTTAGGTGCAGGGAACGTTTAGGTATATTCTGGTACACCCAAAGTTCAAGTTAGGATAAACAACACAGAAATAGGAAAGGTAAGGTTGGTAGGAAAAACAACATAGGTAACATCGTCGCAAGGTACAATGAGTACTTACAGTCAAAGGTCACAAAAATAGGTTTAGGTCAAGGTATATAGGTAACGGCATGGGTAAGGCCAAAGTGTGGGTAAAATAACAAGTCCCTAAATGCAATGAAGGATAAGTATAGGCAATGTGGGCTTGTAGGTAGGTATCCATAGGTGTGGGTAAGGTAGAAAAGGTGCCCGGTAATGGTGAGTGAGGGTCAAAATGGGTAAAATAAGGGTAAAAAGGATAATAGTAGGTAACCGATGTCGGTATAGTACGGCATGACCTGAACGATGTCAGTCAATTCAATTTGGGGCTAAAAAGGAAAATTCCACTTTTTTACGAAATCATTTGTCATTTTCCATTTGTAGAAAAAGATAGAAGAGAGGTGGAAAGTTGAAACCAGAAAAAACAAGACGGAGAGCTGAGTTGGAGAGCCTTGTAGTGGGTGATTGGCATGTGGTTGGCAGGTACACAGGATCAATTAGGTGGATTTGATTGGTTGGGAGGGGAGGAGTTGATTTGGGGATGGTAGAGGTGGGAGAGGGTTTAGGTGGGCCACCAGTGCAGTGACCAGACATACCACCATTGCCGAAGGCAGGGAGATGAGGTAGTATATGATCGAAGGTTGAGCTTGTTGATTGAAATGAATTGTATGAATTGGTTTTGGGTAGAAATGGTTTTGGGTAGGAATTAAAGTGGCAAGTGGAAAGGAAATTGATGGAATGGGCAGAGGGGAGGTCCCATGTAGGGATTAGGATTAGTGTAGGTTAGGTTTAGGTAGGGTAGGTTATGTATTTAGGGTGTGTTGGAAAGTTTTTTAGAAATGGGGGGGGGGGGGGGGTTGGGTTTGGTTATCATGGAAGATACCGACATCGGTCATGCCTAACCGACATCAGTCGAGGATTAGGGGACCGATGTCGGTCACTATTGACTGATGGCGGTCAAGTGTGACTGATGTCAGTCAAATTTTGGGGGGAAATAGGTCAAGAAAGGGGTAAGAGTAGGAGTGAAGGATATGTCGTGGGACGAAAATGTAGGGTTAATGAGAATAAAATAGGGAAGTAGGTATAAATGTACCGGTTGATGGGTGGGGAAAAAAGGGAAAAAATATCCATAGGGTTTGGGTGAAATAGGTAATAATGGGTTGGAAATAGGTTTGTCAGGCTAGAGAAGTGATGGGTATAGTTAAGGGTTTAACAATGTTTGTTGTTTGTGTGATTACAGGCGAGGGACCAGTTACATATGTACGATAGGGTTCCACCGCTACTACTAGTTGTACGAGGTAATGTGACCATGAAGGAGTGGATTCATGTGATAGAGGTAGGATTGATTGGGATCCGACACTATAGGCGTATAGCTAGATATCCAAGTTTGATGGTCACTATCATTGACAGATGGAATTCCGCGACCAACACTTTTCATTTACTGATGGGTGAGATTACAGTCACCCTAGATGATGTTTACAGGATCTTGCGGCTACCTATAGTGGGGGAGCAGGTGTATTCGATTTCTTTACAGGCATCAAAGGAGAGGATAGTGGTGGTGTTTTAGAGAGGCAATTGTGGAGTTGAGATACCATAGTGCCAATATGAGCTATGGAGACATGTACGTAACCCATCCTGAGGAGATGAGGCTGGTGGTTCTGATTATGGAGGTAGTGTGCTACTTTTCACTACTTGATTTAGAGGGTGGGAGGTTCCCACGAGCTTTGATGGAGGTCCTCTAGGACATGATGGAGGAGAGGACGTGTTTTTCTTGGACACCAACGTTCTTGGTTCAGTTATACAGAGATTTTTGGGCCTATGGGCGACTACAAAGTTTTAGCCTATGTTGTACCTTCCTTCTACATTATTGGGCATAAGAGCACATTACATGTGTTTGTCCAATTGACTTGCCTCGAAAGAATGCATTTGAGGTAGGGTTGATCAGATTCAGTTATAGGTAGTGGGTACCCATTAGGGGAAAGCACAGGGCAGCCAGGGCTACACATAATGTAACATACTACAGGTGAGTGCTAGAGGAATTATCAAGGGTAGATATTATTTGGAGACTGTATTTTGGTTACCCTTCATACATGTGTATGGAAGATGATTTAGAGGGTCTGCAAATTTTGAGATGGATAGAGGGGAGCCATGCCAGGGAGCACGAGATGATACCCATTGACATGATTAGACGACAATTTGGGATGCCACAGGACGTGCCACCATCATTCCCATAATACAGAAGGGATGACATGAAAATACCTATGTCTCCACCATGACCTATAGTGCTGACAAGATAAGAGGAGTAGCCAGTAGACAGGTAGATCAATGACATGGGGGTCACTGATGCTTATAGATGGTGGTGGGAAGCCCAACTATGAGCAGCACCACCTAGACCAGGGAAGCCAGACTTGGCTACCCTAACATTTTAGAGGGATACATTACAGGGATAGATGGCCACCTTACAGGCCCAGGTTACAGGTTTACAGGGGCAGTTGACAGGGTCATGGACATAGGTTGCCACATTACAAGCATAAGTGGCAGCCCCATAGATCTAGAGAGCACAAGGGTAGGTACCTATACAAGGTGGTGATGGAGATGGGGGGCAGGTAGCTACCATTCAGGAAAAGATAACAGGGTTGCAGGGCCATTTAGCCACTGTACAGGTGTAGATACTAGCCTTATAGGCCTAGGTCACAGCACAGGCACTGGTACCGACACCAGCTTAGGCTCAGGGATAGTGTCCCTTATTATAGGCAGTAGTGGGATAGGGTTCCATAGTTCATGGAGGAGGACAAAGCTTACATACACATGGAAAAAGGCTACTAGTAGCAAGACATAGCTCATAGGGTGCTGTGAGACCTATGGTGCCCCCATAGACAATGTCGATGGCCAAATTCAGGGATGCCCTTAATGAAACTAGATATTATCAGGACTAGTTGAATGCTGCCAGGATAGATGTCCCTTTCTATGCAAAGTATAAGGTGCAGTAGGCCTTGAGTGAGAGGACGAGATCTTGTATGCATAATATAGAGATTACAGGGGTCCAACAAGCCCATAGATAGGTTCAAGGTGAGGCTACGTGCTCAGGGAGACCAGCTCTAGGTTAGGATCCGACAAATACTAGGCTGAGGCCCATACAGTGGGGGTGAGATGTTAGCAAGCCGTCATGTTGAAGGAGAGGAGGAGGAGGGGACAACTAAAACTGGCATGGACATTAAATGGGGAGATGATTGATATCTCCATGTACTTTCATTTTGTTTATTTTGATATATACTGACATGCGTGTCGAAGATAGCAAGGATGTACATGAGATTTTTTGTGTTTTTTGTATATTATACTGGCCTACATGTCAAGGATATTGAGACATTGTAGATGAGAGACACTTGTATTGATTTTTCATCTCTGCACATATGTATGGACACATAAATTTCGATGATTGATATATAGATGATGATATGTTATAGCATGATGTTGTACTTATGTTTTGTAAATTCCATTGTTATTTTTGCATGTGATGGAAACTAGGTAAATCAAATATGGTTAAGTTAGGTCAGTTACATGTAGAGTCTAGGTTAGTTAGGCATGGTGGAGTCAGGTTATAGGCATGATGGAGTCAGTTTTAGGCATTGTTAAGTTATGGTTGATTAGGTATGATTGAGTTAGGATTCATGGTGTTAATGGAGTTTCTAAATTTAATGGTAATATGAGCAAAAAATTGTGATGTATATCCATGTAATTGTCTAAATGTCCAGATATCTACAATTGTGGAAACCGAAAATGATAAATGGGTGATCTGATGATGTGTTAAAAATGGTAGGTAGTTATTTTTTTTTAATTTAGGTGTGTTTGGTTTAATTTTCAATTGTTGATATAAAATGGAAACTAAGGTAGAATGCAGATAAGAAAATAAAGGGTAATTGGCTAGGGTAAATAATGGCTGAGATAACCTCCAAGGGCCCCATGCCCTCAGAGTGCTGCCTACATAGTCCTGGTGAAAAGGGACCTCAGGTCGATGTAGTTCTCCCTTAAGCTAGGGAAGAATATGATGGGGTAGAGGAATGAGTTGGTATGTTTTAGGAATGATTGAGTCTAGGTCAAAGGCATGGCTGAGTTCAGGTCATAGGGATGGTTGAGTCTAGGTCATAGGCATGGTTGGTTCTAGGTTGAATGTAGGAAATTTATAAATGTAGATATCGATGGTCTAGTCCTGTATAGGATAATAAATAGGTAATGAAGAGGTTGGATGGTAAAAGATGACAAAAAAGACACCTAATTGACAAGATCAATAGCAAGTCGATCATACCAAAGATTGACTTATGAACGCAAGACCATAAAAGTGATGCATAATTAAAAATACTAAAGGTGAAGTCAATCGCATGATCATTAAATGTTACCATTACGACACATCCCTTGAGCACGTGGGAGTTTAGGGTGAAAAGGAGATGAGGTGAAGGTAAGTTGGATTAATGGGAAGATGAATGTGAGGTAGTATGCCCTTGTTACAAGAGGCCCAAGATCAAAAATAGGCAAGTCCATGACGAAAAGGTTATATTTTTTATCTTTTTCTTTTTGCATTTGTTTGATAGAATGATCGATGTGGGAAGTCTATGTGGGATGAATATATTGTCTCCTTGAGGTCTTCACGAAGCTGATCGATACAGAAAGCTTTTGAATATTTTAGATAGTCTTATTTTGATGAAAGACTATGTACATTTTATGGCTAACTTTGTATAGCTGTCCTTCGAGGGAGTAGTCTACTTATAGCAGCAAGATAGAGAAAAGAGATGTCGTTTTTGAGGGATTCATCTTATTACTGGAAGTTTGACTCAAGGATTTGGATCCCATTTTGCTTTTGAGAATATTTTTCTTGAGAACATTTAAGTCATGGAAAAGAGTATAGAGGGACCCCAAACTCTTGTGCAGAAGACAAGATTGGAGCAAACAGAGGCTAAACATGAAAGAGGGGTTTTAAGGGATGAAAAACCATGGGTTTCCATCTTGAAAAAGATGAAAATTATCCATGAGAATCATGCTATGAGTGGATCCATGGCACTCATATTGAATATAAGGTCTGAAAGGTGACGGGTAATCACACGATTCTTGTTTAGTCATACACCTTTAAAAAATAGGTTAATGGAAGGAAAATGGTGCTCAAGGGATGAGCGTTAAATAGACATAAAATGTTATAGGATTAAGTTCAACAATATAATGGTTGAAGATGCAAGGCATTAAGGGGCTTAGGTTTAGGTTTACCTTTAAGTGTAGACAAGAGATAAGCACTTGATCCATAAGCATGTGTAATGATATAAGGTCCTAGAAAATTAGGAGTAATTTTTCCTCGTTTAATTTTTTATTCTTTTGTTACATGTTGATTTTCCTTTAGGAAAAAGTCACCTACCTGGATGGTTCATTCATGGACACGCTTGTCGTATGCATGTTTGATACATTTTTGGTAGATTTGGAGGATATATTATTAATTATGCATAGTTAGATTATTTAATTAATTTTATTAATTAAATAATTAATGGTTAAATGGTTATATGGTTAATCAACCATATTTGTCAGTATTCACATTGTTATATTGTTATAAACAATATATTTGTTTTTTATTTAATTGTTGCTTCCCGGATGATTTGGAAGCTTGTTTAGTCTGGTTTTTGGTTGCACCTGTGCAACTCATTCTTCTGGATGTATATGGCTGTGCAATATCTATAAATATTGCAGCCTATTCAATGTACTGTTTACTGATTGAGATCAATAAAATATACACAGGCTTCCGTCCCTGTTTCTCAATCAACATTTGGTACCAGAGCGAAATTCTGGCCCTGTGAAGGAGTGGAAAAAGAATGCAGAAGAAATAGAGAAGATTGGAGAAGAGTATGCAGCAATAGAGAGCCTGTGCAGCCTCCTGCAACCTCCCAGCCTCATCTCTGCCTTTCCACATTCCCCAGTTCGTTCCAGGTGTTTGGAACGCAAATTTTTTTTTGCACTGGCAAAAATAGCTACAGGTATTGAATTTTTTTTAAAAAAAAAAAAAAAAAAATTCCAATCAAGGTTTTGTTTTACTGTATTTGGAGATTGTTTTGCTTGTTTGGAGGACTGTCTGTGCACCTGCAGTGAATACACAGAGCAAATAAATAAAAAAAAAGAAGGAGGCGTTTTTCTTCATCTAGCGCCTGTACAAGAAAAAAAAAAGGCATTTTTTTAGAGCATACGTGCCCTTGGCTGTCCCCCACGGCCTGCATAGCAAAAAAAAAACGGTTTTTTTTGAGCTTGCCCACGCCATTTGCTGCCCCCAGCGCCTGCACAAAGAAAACAAACGTTTTTGTGAGCAAATACAGTCAAAAAAACAGCGCCCCAAGTCAAAAAACGCCCCCAGCATTGCAAAAACGCCCCCAGCATTGCAAAAACGCCCCCAGCATTGAAAAAAAACGCCCCCAGCATTGCAAAAACGCCCCAGCATTAAAAAAAAACGCCCAGGCAAGAGAAAATGCGGCCAGGACAATAAAAACACAGTTCAGGCATTCAAAACGCAGCCCACGGAGAAAAATACAGCAAAAATACATGCTGTACAGTGCGTCCAAAGCAAAAAACGTGGCCCCAGGAGGAAAATACAGCGCCCATACAAAAAACGCGGCCTGTACTTGCATATTTGTGCGTGGAAAGCAAAAAAACGCGGCCAAAGGAGAATACAAAGGAGTGGAGGTAAAAAGAAAAGCTCCAGATCCGTTTTTTGGGCAAATACAACCCTAAAAACGCCCCTTCACCAGCATGCGCCACGTGGAGGCTCACCAAGCTGCATTTTTTTAAAAGGTAAGTCAATTTATTTGACATTAAATACAAATTTCTTCCATTCATAGTCCAAGCGCCCCAAGTGGCCAAGTTGGTTATTGCATGTGCCTTAGGAGTGAGAGGTTTGAGGATCAAATCCCACTAAAAACACTCAAAAACTCTCCTTTTGCATCTGGCGGGAATTCTGGCGGAACTGCTAAATTTAGCAGGCTTTTTTGAAGTTAGTTACGACTAACTAAATTTAGCGGAGAATCCCTAATTTAGGGTAAAAAAAAAAATTTCTCCTATTTGGTCTGTTTTCTCATTCCAGACATTTTTTGCAAAAGGAGACCCACCTAAAAATTGCATTTTCAGCTATTTTTTTGCAATTTTTAGCATTTAGGGCTCAGGAGGTCACCAGGACCCCGAAACTGAAATTTTTTGCCTGTCATTCAAATTGTATTATATATTGTACTAATTTGCAGGTTGCCATAGTCAACTGCAAAACTTTGTAACTGCTCAGAAACTGGCAGAATTGTAATCAAAAATAGTAAATTTGGTTCTGTAACACTCACGAGATCCTAGATCTCATTCGCAGCGTTCGGTATATACAGTGCCTCTGGGAAGCGCTTACGGGTAAAGCCGTCGCGACTACTACTGCACTTAACGCCTAATATAGCTGCAACAACGTCGTCTGGGCATCGTCCCTATAAATCGACGGGGAGTAATAAGGTCACAGTGCACACACTATGAACCATCCCATCCGTCTGTGAACGATTGCAAGACATAAATCCGGACTGAGAAATTATCCGAGTATATAGCGAAGTTACGCGCGCGTATGAGGATATTTCTTTGAGCCGGTGTCAATAATCGCACAGACCCCATCAGTACTGTCTTGGTACCACGTATCGAATTCTTTCACGTACGTTAACGCCTCTTTCACGTACCGCCGGGTATATAGAAAGGGCGAGCTTCTTCCACGTACCGACGGGTATATCGGAAGGGCGCGTATATAGAAAGGTTCGGTATATCGGACTGACGGTATATAGATTGGGAGACCTTATACCTGGAGTGATAAGAGCCAAACCCTGTCAGTGATCTCTGCAAAATGGGCACCAATGCCCCCAAATTTTTTCTTCCGGATTCACAATTGCTCAGAGGAAGCAACTATGCTGCTTGGAAGACAAAAATCAAGACACAGCTTGAGTTTGAAGAAATCTGGCCTGTTGTGACTGGTACTCTAACCAGATCACCAACGGATGCAACACAACAACGACAATTTGATAGAGCAGATCAGAAAGCAAAGCTCATCATCTTGTTTGGAGTATCCGACGATGTGCAAGTCCACATTCGAGATGCTACATCAGCAAAAGAAGCTTGGGATAAACTGAGCACAATATATGAGGCCAAGAACAAGAATGTCATACTCAATTTGCAGAGTCAGTTACATACGTTGAAATTCAAACAGAATGAGAAAATTGAAGCCTTCCTAAGAAGAGTTGCAGAGTTGAGGGCTTCACTTCTAGCCCTAGGAGAAGAGGTCAAAGATGAGTCTCTCGTTCCCATTGTTCTGAGAGCTCTCCCTTCTTCTTACCGAATTTTTGTCACAACTCTAAACTTGTCAGATACGACAATTAGTTTTGACAAGTTAGTAAACCTACTGCAACAAGAGGAAGCAATGCACAACAAGGATGATGAAGAGGAGCAGGCACTGTCTTCACATCAAAAATGGAAAGGAAAAGGTAAAGGAAAACCTAAATCCTATCAGAAGTCCCCACATCAGAATCAGTATCATGGGGACAATCAACAGAAGAAGCGATGTCCCATTTGCAAAAGAGGACATGACTTGCAAGAATGTTGGTTTAATACATATAAGAAAGGTTCATCAAGCAATGCTGGACCTCAACAACAACAAACTTACAAGGGACATTCAAACAATTATCACGGGCAGAAAAAGGGGAACTGGAAAAGAAGACCCCACCAGCAAGGTAATATTGCTGAGCAACAAGATCAGTCAGACAATGAAGACTTCTTGTTCACTGCTCGATCAAGTGAACCATCCACGTCATCTAGTGAAGTCTGGTATGTTGATTCGGGAGCCACTCGACACATGACCGGCCACAGAGACTGGTTTATTTCAATGAGGGACACGCCATCGAAAAATCATGTTTCGTTGGGAGATGATTCTTCATATACAGTACAGGGGATTGGAAACATTTCTCTACCCCTTGGTTCACGCAAATGCAAACTATCAGATGTTCTATATGTCCCTGGGTTGACAAAGAACCTTCTTTCGGTCAGTCAACTCCTAGATCACAACCTGAAAATTGACTTTGATAGTCAATCCGGCAAGAAAATGTGTTTGATTCGAGATAAATCCAGAGGCTCGAAAATAATTGCAAAAGCCTCAAATGTGGGAAGAATGTTTCAACTTGATTTCATTCACAAAAATGATCAAGCACTCGTGGCTAAAAACTCCACCTCAGCTCAGTTGTGGCATAGGAGATTTGGTCATGTAAGTTTCAAATATCTCGACACACTTCGCCGGTGCAATATGGTACATGGGCTACCATCTCTTCAGAAGGATACAGACAAGTGTCCTCACTGCTTAGCAGGGAAACAACACAGAGTTTCATTCCAAACAAGTACTTTTCGAGCTCATGGAAAACTTGACCTGGTTCATACCGATCTGTGCGGTCCAATGCAGCCAAGTCATTCAGGGTTCCAGTACTTCATGCTCTGTGTTGACGACTATTCACGCAAAATGTGGATTTTTTGTCTTCGCAAGAAAAGTGAGGCCTTTGAAACGTTCAAAAAGTTCAAAGTGGCAGTTGAGAAAGAAACTGGTCGTCACATCAGAACTCTCCGCTCAGATCGAGGGGGGGAATTCACCAGTGATGAGTTCAGAGACTATCTACAAACTCACGGGATTCGTCGACAAATGCCTCCTCCACACACACCGCAGCAAAATGGTGTTGTTGAGAGAAGAAATCGTACTATCATGGAAATGGTGCGATGCATGATCGATGATTCTGAACTTGCAAAGACATTTTGGGCAGAAGCAGCAAAAACAGCAGTGTATTTGCTAAACAGAGCGCCCACAACTGCTCTTGATGGAATTACACCACAAGAAGCATGGTCAAAAAGGAAACCATCCATTGCACACCTCAGAGTATTCGGGTGCAAAGCCAGCATGCACATACCCAAACAGAACAGAAAGAAATTGGACATGAAGTCACAAAATCTCATCTTCATTGGATACAGTGAAGAGACTCTTGGGTACAGACTGATGGATCCTAAGACCAGAAAAGTCTACACAAGCAGAGATGTTGAGTTTTTCGAGAAGAAGGAAGCAGAGACTCCTCCTCCGGACTCGCAAGATGTAGATTTTTCACCAGTTGTAAAAACTGAAGCAAATGTTCCCTCAGAAGATGAAAGTGATGATGGGGATGATGGTGTTGATCAGATAGGACCACAACCCATGGGAACAGCTCAACGTATGCCTAAATGGTGTACAAGCACATTACGAGATGCAAGACTGGATGCTCCACCGGATACATCCACCCCTGGACCACGGACTCGCAGTAAAGCAAGAGAAGAAGTTAACTTTGCTTTGATGAGTAGAGTTATTGAAACAGACGAGCCATCTACAGTCCAGGAAGCCCTACAGTCAAAAGCTTGGAAAGATGCCATGGATTCTGAATATCAATCAGTGATGAAGAATAACACTTGGCAGCTTGTCGATCTTCCACCAGGGAAGAAACCCATTGGTTGCAGATGGATATTCAAAACTAAGTACAAAGCAGATGGGACAGTAGACAAGTGTAAAGCAAGACTTGTAGCAAAGGGGTACGCACAGAAAGAAGGCATTGACTATGAGGAGACATTTGCTCCCACAGCTAAGATCAAAACGATCAGGATGATCTTTGCTCTAGCTGCTCAGTTTGGATGGAAAGTTCACCAGATGGACGTAAAAAGTGCCTTCCTGAATGGAGATTTGCAAGAAGAAGTCTACATGACTCAACCTGAGGGATATGTAGTACCTGGTCAAGAAGAAAAGGTATGCAGACTCAGGAAATCTCTGTATGGCCTCAAACAGGCACCCCGGGCATGGTACATCAAGATTGATGAGCATCTCGTACAACATGGATTTGTCAGAAATCCATACGATCCCAATCTCTACCTCAAAAAGCAAGGGGGGGAGATGGTGATTATTGTAGTTTATGTCGATGATCTAGTCATCACTGGCAGTTCAGTGAAGATGATTGATGAAACAAAGAAAGATCTTAAGCGATCATTCGACATGACAGATCTCGGGCTTATGCATTATTGTCTTGGACTGGAAGTATGGCAGAAAGAGAATCACATATTTGTTTCTCAGATGAAATATACCAAGACAACGCTCGAGAAGTTTAGGATGATGGATTGCACACCAATTGCTACACCTATGGAGAACAGATTACAGTTATCTCGTTCAGATCCATCTCCTGAGGTAAGTGCCACTCTCTATCGGCAGCTGATTGGGAGTCTCATTTACCTGACCTACACTAGACCAGATATCAGCTTTGCAGTGAGCTATCTATCCAGGTTCATGCAGGAACCCAAAGTTTGTCATTGGAAAGCAGCAAAGCGCATCTTGAGATATCTCAAAGGATCAGTGGATCTTGGTCTAGAATACAAGAAGAACGAAAACTTCTTCTTGACTGGATATTCGGATTCAGATCATGCAGGTAACATTGATGATAGAAAATCCACTTCTGGATTTGTATTCTTTATGGGATCTGGACCAATATCATGGGGAAGTAAGAAACAACACTTTGTTTCTCGCTCTTCCACAGAAGCCGAGTATCGTTCTGCAGGAGAAGCTGTCTGTGAAGCGATTTGGCTACGTCGCATACTGGAAGGACTTGGAATACCACAGGACAAACCGACCACCATGTATGTTGACAATGAAGGTGTTCTCAAACTTGTTCGCAATCCAGTTTTTCACGAGAGAACAAAGCACATTGAAGTTCAGGTTCATTTCATACGCGAACATGTGTTGAAGCACAACATCCAGCTTCAATTTTGTCCAACAGCTGAACAACGAGCAGATATTTTCACAAAGTCACTTGCACGTGACAAGTTCGAGTTGTTCAGGGCATTTCTCTCCTCATCTCTTCAGACAATGCACAATTAAGGGGGGGAATGTTAGGATATATTATTAATTATGCATAGTTAGATTATTTAATTAATTTTATTAATTAAATAATTAATGGTTAAATGGTTATATGGTTAATCAACCATATTTGTCAGTATTCACATTGTTATATTGTTATAAACAATATATTTGTTTTTTATTTAATTGTTGCTTCCCGGATGATTTGGAAGCTTGTTTAGTCTGGTTTTTGGTTGCACCTGTGCAACTCATTCTTCTGGATGTATATGGCTGTGCAATATCTATAAATATTGCAGCCTATTCAATGTACTGTTTACTGATTGAGATCAATAAAATATACACAGGCTTCCGTCCCTGTTTCTCAATCAACAGCATGAGTAGGTGTGTGATAAATGTTAGCATGTTGTTGACATTTCATATAACGTTTGACATAGTCACAACAATCATGATTGAGGGTTGACCAATAATATCCCAGGTGAAGGATGCGTTTAGCGACAGATAGACCACTCAAGTGACCTCTATAGATTTTTTCATGAACCTCCTTGATGGTATAAGGTACTTTAAAAATTGTAAGGAATCATAAGAGGATACCATCAAAGCCATGTTTATGAAGGAGAATGCCTAGGATGACATAACGATAGACACTTTTGAGAAAGGCATGTTGTCCATTATGGGTAAGATCAGGAGGAATAATAAACAGGGAAAGGTAGTCAGCAACATGCTTATACCAAAGGTCACGTGGGTCAGGTGTGGTGGTTCCGACGAGGTTGACATAAAAAAAAAAAGAAGGTCATTGAAACCTTTGTATTGTGAGAAATATTTTAGAGTCATCGGGTGAAGCAGGTATCTAAGATGCAAGTAAGGCCATGGTATCCGCAAATGTGTTGGTGGAACGTAGAATAGTTTGAAGGTTATAAGAGTCAAAGGAAGTCAAAAGTATGTCGGCATGATGCTTATACTTTTGAAGGATTTTGTTATGGCACTGGTATATACCATTGAATTGTTTGAAAACTAATTGGGAATCACCAAATATATTAATTGATTTAACGTCTAAGGTGATGGCGGCTTGGATACCTAATACAAGTGCTTCGTATTCGACAATATTGTTGGTACAATCAAAGTCTAGTTTGAAAGACAAAGGCATATGTTCACTATCAAGAGGAATGAGGATATCACATGCACCACCTCCATGTTGACATTTGGAACCATCAAAGAATAAGGTCATATGGTAAGTGGTATCATCTAAAGAGAGGGTTGCAATGGATTCCTCAGGGAAATCGAAGTTAGAAGACTAATTTCTGGAGAGTGGTGCATCTGTAAGCTGGTCAGTGATGGTTTGGCCTTTGATATGTTTTTTATGAATGGATTCGAGGTTGAGGTCTATAAGAAGCATGAGCTAATGTGCAACACATTGCTGTTGGTAGGGTTTTGCATACATATAATGTAATGGGTCAGTATTTGTGACAACAAAGGTTTTGTGGTTGAGAAGGTAATGACGAAGCTTAGTGGCGAAAAAGACAAAGGCTAAGAATTTTTTTTCGGCATGGGTATATCTAGTTTTATAGTCCAAAAGGGTAAGACTTATGTAATAAACCGCTTACTCCCTGTGTTTCTCATTGTGATGCATGAACATGGCACCTAGGGAATGATCCGTAGTGGAAATATATAGGTAAAAGGGTTGGTCATCCTTAGGAGGAGTGAGCACTGGCGGTTGGAGAAGGTATTGTTTCAAGGCATCAAAGGATTCACATAATTCATCATCCCATTTGAAGGAGACATCCTTTTTTAGCAGATGATGAAATGGTTGACATCAGTGGGAAAGTTATGAGATAAAACGAAGAATAGATTGCAATTTTCGTTGTAAGCTACGTAGTTAGCGAAGGTTAGTAGGTGGAGGAATTTAGATAATAACCTTTATTTTTGTAGGGTTGACCTTTATTCCATGCAAATAAATGATAAATCCAAGGAGCTTACCTAAGAGAACAACGAAGACACGCTGATTAGGTTGAAGGAAAACCGAATACTTGATAAGATGGTCAAAAATGACCTTGAGAATGGTAAGGTGTTTGGCTCAATGTTTGGATTTGGTGAGAAGGTCATCTATATAGTCTTCCAATATGTGATGTATGATGTCATGAAAGATATAGGTCATATCCTGCTGATATGTAGCACTAGAATTTTTAAGGCCAAAAGGCATGACTCAATAGTGGAAGGTCCCCCAAGGAGTGATGAAGGCACTTTTGTGTTGATCTTCTGCAGCAAGTAATATTTGATTATAACTCAAGAAAATTTCCATGAGTGATAGCATCTCATGGCCGACAGTAAGATCAACTAGTTGGTCAATACCTGGTTGAGGGGAGTCATATTTTGGGCAAGCTAGGTTGAGATCACAAAAATTTGTGCAAATGTGAAGTCCCCCTATCGCTTTTGTGATAGGGACAATATTACAAATCCATTGGGGGTAATCAATGGGTAAGATGAAGGAAACCGAGAGAAGATGCTGAGGCTCTTCTTTGAAAAAAAGAGCAATGTGAGGATGCATTTTACAGAGCTTCCACTTTATAGGTTTGGCTTCAAGAATGGTTACAATGTTGTGGATTACAATGTTTGGGTAAATACTAGGCATATTAGGATAGGACCAAGAAAAAGCATTTTTATGATCCCGGAGGAAAGAAGTAATGGCTTCTTGTTCAGAAATATCTAAAGATTGGCCTATCTTTAGAATGTGTGGGTCATCCTAAGTGTTTATGTTGACTTCGATAGTCGATTCATTCAACATAGTTTGCATCTTAGAAGGCAACGACTGGTGAATATAAGAATCTTCTACCCTAAGGTAAGTGAGGATAGATTCATCGTCCTGACATTAAACAATGTTAATCAAAGGGGTATCATCAATGATCATGTCAGGATATAGGAAGGGAAGAGAGGAGGTAGCCTCGCCACCGTGTTGATAAGTCAAAGGTCCCAAGGAAACTGTGTTCACAAAAAAAAATGTTAGGAGGAATAGATTCAAGATCTATAGACTCTGTGGGTGAAGGTGGTGAGGTGGAGGGACAAGTTGAAGAAGGTTTATCTTCCTGAATAAGTTCAACATGGGCCTTTATGGAGGATAATGTGGTATATCCAATACCATTGTGGTCATTGTATTTGTGGGTAGTGCACATGATGATGGTATGATGACCTTGTTCATAGAGACCAAAGCCAAATCCTTTCCAAGCACAATGGTGTAGGAAAATATGAGCGATGCGACGGTTGGTGAGAGATTTGAGGTCCAAGGAGAAGAGGAATGTTTGGGATGGTGGTTTAGGAAAATACATGACGAAAATGAAGGTGAGGAGGGCCATAATAGATGACCTTGTTTGTGCGATGGTCATAACGAGGATGTTGGTGGAGGTTATCGTACTCTTGCAAAGTAAGGAATGTGTTGACACTATATAAGCGGTACTCCCCCAGGGTGAGGTGTTGAAAAACACTTTCCAAGGGATTGGTAGTAGATATGTGGGTGGCTAGAATAGATGAATCACTGGGTGATTAGGATGAGGAAGAAGTGTTGGTGGGTTGATAAGTGGATAGAATAATGGTTGGGTCAGTTGTAGAGGCTATGACAGAAGTAGGAATAAAAGGGTGAGGTGTAGAAGAGGTGATGAAAATGTTGGTAGATGGTGTCATGGGTGAAGAAGAAGTAGATGTGGTAGGTGCCCTAACTGTTACAAGGATGTCATTGGGTCAGTACAACATGTTACAATTCTTAAATGGTGAAGGGTCAGTTGGTATGGTATAGGTATGTCTTTCATGTTCAAATTTCACATGATGATGCAAAGTGGAAGGAACCCAACCCATGACATGGATCCAAGGTCTGCCAAGCAACAAGTTATATTGAAACTCCCCCTCCAAGATGTAGAATAATTCTAGAATAGTACGGGGACCCACATGAATGTGGAGGATGATGGTGCTAAGTGTAGAAGTGATAGTGTCATTGAAGGAGCCCAACATGATAGGGTGTTTATGCAGGAAATTTTTGGGTATGCACATTTGGGTGTATGAATGGAAGGAGATAATGTTAATTCTTATGCCCCCATAGATCATAATGCATCCTACACATATATTATCGATATGGATGGAGCTAAAGAGGGTGGGATCAAGGTCATTTATTTGTGACGTACACTTTCTTTGTCAAAGAAAGTGAGAGCAGCCACATGAGGAGTGGAATAATTGGTAGAAGGAGGTGATTTGGTAAGGGAGGATCCATGGTGAGGGGTTGTGATAGAGGAGACTGGTGTGGGGTCATTAGGTAAATTCTCGATGGATTGGAGAACCTCCATGAGGGATTTTTGGTGAGATTCAGAAGTTTGAATGAGGTCATATAGAGACATTTTAAAAGAAGATTGGTGTAATTGCTGCAACATGGTACAATGGGTGACCCCGTCTGAGATAGGATATGTGAGACCGTGAATGGTGAATTTGGGTGCGGGTGTGGATGGTATATTAGGCACAGAGTTGGTTGATGGGGTAGTTGATTTCTCCTTTCCTTTATCTTTTTAGGAACGAGTATCAATGTGGATCATGTTGATTTGAGGAAGAGATGTAGATGGGGAAGGTGTATCATGAAAGGTATAATGGCACGACGGACACAAACCTAGTGGGAGATATGAGTCTTGTGAAATGAGTAGGGTGCACTAACATTTTGGTGAAGTTTTGGCTAACTCTCTGATATGGAACATGTTGATCTCAAATTTTGGAGGTGGATAAAAAGGCTATGGGGGTGGAGATATGGGTTGTTGAATATGTATCGGAAAATAATGTTGGGTTTTTGGTGAAGGTGGATTTGGGTCCTCATCGATAAGGTCATCATTATCAAAATTTATTTTAGGAAGACACAATTGAATAAGAATTGTTTTAAGAGCGTTAAAATTCTCTACATCATGCCCTGACACATGATGGTAAGTATAAATTTTTCTATTGTCGAACCCTTTTTGTTTGGGTTTGAGTGGATCGTATGGTCACAATGGTGGTAATGTGATGATAGAAGTCTCTAAGAGGTTGGCTAAGATGATGGTGCATGACCTTGCCAATGGATCACACTATGAGGTGAGTGTAGGCTTGGATTGAATGGTGGGTGAACATGATGGTAGAAATGTTATAGGAAGTGGAATTGGAAGAGAGAGACGGTGAACCATGGGTTTGGTAGGTGGTATGGTTTTAGGTTTGGGTTGTGCCTTCCTAGGTAAAGGCACGGTGGATGTACTAATAGTGGAAGGTGTTGTAGGCTTGACCACGCATTTGGAGGGTAGTGGGTGTTTCGATTATAGTTGCACCTTCTTGGCTAAAGGAAAGGAATAAGTGTGTGATGTAGAAGGGAAAGTAGATGATGGAAGAGGACGGGTTACCCATGGGGATAGTATGGGTATGGAAGGAGTAGTTGGTGAAGGCTGGGTGGGAGGTATAGGGTGCAAAACAAAAAATTTCATTGGTAGTGATGGAGTTATGCTAGACAATTTGGGTATAGGTTGTAAAGAGGATATGGGTAATCGAAAGGGTGCTTGTTGTGCTAGTAAATTGGGTACAACAGGAGATTGCAATGAAGTAGGAGGTTGTTTTGTTTTTTATTTGACTGGGGTAAAGGGTTACTTGTTAAGATTTTATGGGTGAGGTCCTGAGATGGAAGGTAGAGGCGAAGGTGAGAAAGGCATGACAGGTGAGACTGGTGTACGTGGCCTAGAACGTTGGGTCATCCTTCTAGGCAGAAGCATGAGTTTGGTGTGGTTTTGAGAAGATGTGGCTAAATCTAATTTGACAGGTGGATGAGCAAGGCTCGATGTCGGTATGAGCCATAAGGTGACGATGAGTTTAGGTGAAGGTGATGATATCTATTTGGGTAGGTATTTAGATATAGGTGTGCATTGGGTCATAGGCAAAGACTCAAACATAGGTGAAGATGATGATGCAGAAGGTGTTCTAATAGGCATAGTTGTATTTGACTTGGTTGATTGAAATAATTTCAGATAAATTGTGGAGGTATCATTGAGTGAAATCTGTATTTGGGTTAAAACAGGAAGTAACAGATGTCCTTAATGAAAGGATCTATCAACGTAATGTAAACGATCAGCCAGGTGTGAAAATGGTACTATGGTAAGAGAAACTAGTGTTGATTTGGTGGTAATCCCTATAAAGTAAGTTTGTGAGACAAGGAATTTATTGGCCTCAAATTCTATAGGTAAGAGAGCTGAGAGAAGGTCAACAGGGTCTTGAAAAGATGAGGGGGAATCGTCACCAATAAGTAATGGTGTGGTTAAAGGGTCACTTATGGGTAGGGGTGATGATGGGTGAGATGTGGTAGGTAGGGTAGGCTCTCCTTGCAATGGTGTAGGAGATGTATATGTGTCTTCCATGGGTAGGAGAGTTACTACTGGTGGTTTTTTGTTATTTTGAGAGGTGAGTGAGGAAGTAAGTTTGGTATCCATTATGGGTTCCTCCGCAGGTGAAGAAGAAGATGAAGGGGGATCCTATGTGGGTGGAGGAGTAGATGAAGCATGATCCTATGTAGGTAAGGGATCTCGTGCGAGGATTTCCTTGATGGAAGGAACAAGAGAAAATTTGGAAACAATAAGTATATCATCAAAAATAACATGGACCTCATGGACATTACCATCATTGGTTTAAGCTTCACTAGCTTGATTAGAAGATGGAGAATGATTAGGGAATGTATTTTTTAAGATATGTAGGTTATGGTTTGCAGGTGCATTTGGGTTATCCAAGACTAGATCTCCATTGTATAACATTTCTTGGATGATATTTTTGAATGTGATGCAGTTACCATCGCTCTGACCTTTGACATGATGATAGTTACAAAAGTCATGTTATTTATACCATGCTGGCATGGGACAAGCGGGGTCAAAACCAATATGTGGTTTTATGGGTAGAAGGGTAATGGCACCAACTTTAAGAATATTTTCCAAGACAAAAGAATAAGGTTCTCCTATTGGGGTGTACTTTCGTTTCTCTCGTATAAACATAAAATTTTGGATGGGAGAGAGATTAGAAAAAGGTTTTCCTTGGTTAGATGGGTGAGATGGTCCAGCTTTGAGAACTACCGTGCTAATGGATTCTTTGTCTTTTGAATAAGTGTTCTGGGGTTTGGAAGATGAAGAAGTATCATTTGATTTGAATGTGGCTCTTTTTTACATAGTTGGATTTTCTTCTCTTCGATGACACAAATCTCTAGTTTCCGCACCATGGTGAAGGATTCCTCAAAAGTGTAGAATGTTTGCACTTACAGAGTTTGCGAGATGTTCCTAGCACAAGATCTAGTGAAAAAATCTATAAGTTTAGTCTGGGGTACCTAGAATATAATGTGGTTGATTAGGATGCACCAACAGGTGACAAAATCAGCGATAGACTTGTCGTTGTATTGACGGGTGGAGTAAAGATCATTCATGGCAACTTTATTTACAATGTTGATTGAGAAATGATAAAGAAAGGATTTTTCCACTTCATTAAATGAATAGATTGAATGTTTGGGTAACCCACTATACCAATCTAGTGTGGGTCCTATTAACGACATTGGGAAGGTCCATAAGATTAAATAATTTTCATGGGTGATGAGATAGTACCCATATTTGAACAACCACAAGTGTTGCTGCAGGAATTCTTTAGTATTGAAATGATTAAATTTAGGCATTTCCCAATGTGTGGGGTATGGGAAAATGGGAATAAATTGATGGATTGGATCATTATATATTTCTTTCATAGTTTTAAGGAGTTGCGAGATCTTAGAAACAAATATTTCTAGTGTCTGCATCTTATCCATCATCATTTTAATGAAGTCGTTGGTGGGAGGTGATGATTGGGTAAAACCTCTTGCAGTATAAAGAGGTTCAGGAGGTAGGTATGAGCTCGGTGGCATCCCAGTATATGATGGTGTCAAGTATGAGAATTTTGAAGGAGGGATAGATGTCAGCGGTACATGTCTAGAATAAGCGGGTAGAGGAGAGATTGGAGGGTGTTGGTGATATGTAAAAGTAGGTGGGGTAGTCGTGACAAATATGGTAACAATTAGGTGCAAGGATTACGGAATGGAATAAAATAAGGTTTTGGAATTGGGGTCTAGGTGTTACTAACACTAAGCGGCAGTTGTGATGCAAAATGTACATATGAGGGCAGCAAGTGTAAGACAGGGCTATGACTTAAGGTACCAATTAACAGGCTATAGGGACTGAATGATCGCCACAGGTCCAATGGAGGTCATAGACGTAGTCAGTCATACCAGGGTGTGGGACCTAGTTGTGGACACCACAAGTGGTAAATTGGATGAGGGAACTGCTAAGCCAGTGGATAGTTAATGCGAAGAAGTAGGGGGTGAGGGAAGGAATAATATATAAGGGCACATGACGTATCACTAGCTATCTCATAAGGAGTCTCGGGTAGAGGAATGAGCAAGGTTGTACTGTAGGGCAGTGGGATTCTTATCAAGGAGTCTTTTGAACTCCTCGTCATTGGTAGTGTAACAATGGTTAATAGGTTGAATTAGATCCATGGGTGACACGATAGAAGGTGGTGACGGGCTAGGTTGAAGCGGTTGAAGAATGGCATGTCGAACACAAGAGCGTTGGCTTGGCTGTGAGTCAACTCCATGTGAATCAAGCGTAAATATCAGGTGAATTTTACTCCTATAAATGACACAGGGAACAACATAGATATTGGACAAAAACATCTTCTGAGAGGGGAATTCAGTAAGTGTTTTTATTAAAATCAAATTAGAATGATCAACGCCGGTTTAACCAACTGGTGATGCAGCTAAAGAGTAACTGACGGTCATCAAAAAGTGACCGATTGGTGGTTACAGGAACACGATGTTGGTTACATGTGGGAAAATAAATAAGTTTCAGCAAATGAAGTTAGAAACTGAGGACTGTTAAACAGGAAAGCTATATTTAATGACTTTTATCAGAGTACAGAGAATACAAGGACACACAAAAACTCAAAATAGAATAGAATATGAGATGAGTGTCCTTTTAGGTAAACTGACCAAAAGAACAAGGAACTAACACCAATTAGGTAAAATGATGATGGTCAAAGGTAAACCAATGAAGGTCATTAGACCAATACCAATTACTGTGAAATCTAAAGAATGAAGAAAAATTGATTTTTGTTGAATTTTAAATTGGTTGAAGAATCAACCTAGAAGTATGGGAATGATAAGATGGGGCCCTGACACACTCATAGAAAGTCAGAATACTCCAAATATGATGGCGGAGTGTGATAGGAAGATGAAAAAATGAAGAACCGTATCCTCACACCTCAAAATGCAAGTCAAGAACAAAAGACTAAGAAAAACATGCAATCCTAAAAGTGATTTTTTATGTTTTTTTTAGCTTATGCTATTTAATACTGTCTTGTGAATTTAGAATAGATTTTTTTGGTTGGGAAGGCATCCTATGCAAGAAGGAGATCTAAAAGATGAGGTTTCAAGTTATGTTATGGTGGTGGTGGTCCTTCCTCTGATGGGTGACTGGACAAAGATAACCAGTTGGGGTGCCCACTGTCAATCCTCAAGATCATGTGATCATTGACAATCTCTTCTGGGTGGGATGTTTTTTAAGAAGACGTATAAATTTCCAATTTGTGCAGTTTGGTGAAAGAGAGAGAGTGAGAGTAAGCAAGCTGCTTTCTATGATTTCAATTGTGTTAAACATTAGTTGGGAATGACTTCCAGTGTATAGGTTTCCCTCAGTTTTAAATGTGAGCTAATAGTGAAACATATCAAGGATGATAATGCAACAAATTTATACCCAATTCGACAATACGATATTTGATTGAAACAAATGGTGAATTGGTCAAGAATGATGTTCTTTCACTACTATACAAATTCAAGAAGGAAGAATTGGATCATGTTTAAGCACCAAATGAAAAATGTCGTTAAGATAATTTAGAAGAAATAAGTATTACCAGGGAGAAGATTAAATGTGTATTTTTCAAAAATAAAGAAACTCACAAACAAATTTCCCTATATGCAGAAAATGCAATGAACCTAAGATATGAGTCTCACCGAGGCGTGCCAAAATGTATTCACCGTTTTCTTTACATGTTTTTGATGAAACATATAAGGATATGGTCCACGGAGGAATACCTATTATGGTGGTCAATTGGAAGGTCATTGTGTGCATTCTGACTTCTTAATCTACTGTTAACTGCGAGAGATTCTTTTTGGCTAGGAGTAATTACTTGAAATACAAAACAAGACCACAAGATAAAAGTTTAAACAATATATGTCAATGGGGCTACCTAGCATGTGTTAAATCCAAGAAGTGTGGTACTTCCTTGGTGGCAGTTAACCCACTGTTTAATACGACTCATTGCAAGCAATGACGTAAATAAATAATGTCCTACTGTTGTTGATATGATTTAGGTATCTCATCTAAATACAATAAGACAAATATAATATAACAGGGTAGTTTATGATCATATCTAGAAGTAGGGTAGGTAGTTAGGGTACTGAAATAGCTCAAGGTCTGAGTTTTAGGTGATTTAGGTCAATGGGGTGTAGGTTTCTTATTGGATCTTTCTGTTATGGGCAGCATGACCAAACACAGAGACTGACGTGCCGGTCAGGTATGACCAACGATGACAGTTCAGAGGGTAGCTGGCGATCGGTCAGAGGGAGGATGTTAAGAATTCAATGGATCATGATTTTTGAGATTTGTATGAGACTTAAACAGAGATGGTAAGGAGGATGGTTAGGTCTATGGAGGTGTTGGGAATACTCAGAGGTTAAACAGGGATTATGTATAGGGGATTAAGTGTGGAATGGTTGGGTTCACAAGAAGGTAAAAGTAGGGGGATAAAAAATGTAAACTAGAGGCTGATAAACTGAGATGAAGAAACTTTGTACAAACCAAATAGAGGATGAAAATAATACAAGTGAAATAAACACACTTACTTATGTCTGTATGTTCAATGGCTTGGGTGGTGGTTATGATTGATTGGTGAAATGATGGTTAGTTCGGTTGTAGTGCCTTCCAGAGTGCTCCCGTGAGTGCAAAAATACCTTCTGAAGCAGTCTTAGTACTAGCTATGGTTGTCTGGATGTGCAAAAGGGCTCTGGTTATTGCTTGCATGCAGATATCCTTCATTCTAAAACTTGAAAATTTGGCCAATGCCCCAAACAAGGTTACCAAAATGGCTATATGGTAACTGATGATGGTTAGGGTGACCGGCATCAGTTCCAGTATAACCGGTGTCAGTTAAGGCATAGAAATCCTAGGTTGCCAAAATCGCAGATCCTAGCTATCTTTTGGCCAGCTCTTCCCATTGGTGTTGGGTCTACAATGGTGTTTTGTGCTTAAATAGGAGAGCATGTTGTTACAGGAAGAATAGGCATGTGATTTTAGGGCTAGACTAAGTCTCAGTTAGTTAAGGTGAGTAAACAGTGAGTCTTAGTTTGGAAACATGCTAAGAATAGGTCTATGATGAGTTGTCTATGTGATGCTGGCTAGGTGAGGTGTGCAGCAATTTAATTAAAGTAATTAAATTAATAAATGGGGTGATGATGGGTATTAATTTAATTATAGATAATTAAATTATTATTAAGGTGGGGTAAAAGGGGCCATGGTTAGGTGAATATGTTTAAGTTAGTTATTCGAAAGGGGACCAAGGGGAGTGTGACCCAATTTTGGTGTTTACACATGGATCTTACAAATCAGAATTAAAGTTTGGGGGGCTGCACAATACATATGTTAATTATTGGTTGGGATTAAATTTCTAGCACTTCCTAAATCCCAACTATCACTTTCAAGCATTTTCAAATCTGAAATAGTATTATGGTGTTTGTTGCTAATAGTATGAAGCTTTCTACTTACAATCTAAAATTTGTTATTGACAGTATGGAATTTTCTACAAATGATTCAAATATTTCTACAGATAGTCTAATTTTTTTTTCACTAGAAAGTTTTCTGTATGGGTTTGAAGTTTTCTATGTGAGTTCAAATTTGCTTGTATGGCTCCGAAGTTGACAGTGCTAGTCCAATGTTAATTATATATGTTTGAAGTGAGTCTAGAGCTTGTTGATATAACATCTATGACATTCAAACATTCTCTTAGGTGGTCAAAATTATAATTTGACAATGGTTTATATAAAATATTAGTGCATTGCTACTCGTATCTACAATACTGAAGTATTATCTCTCCATACTCTACCAACTCCATTATAAAATGATGGTGGATCTCAATGTGTTTGTTTTGACCATGGAAGACTGAATTCTTTGTCAAGGATATTGAGGATACATTGTCACAAAATATGGTTGTGAATTCTCCTTGTTCCTTGTTCCTTGTTCAAATTTTCTACGATTTTCATAAGATAAATAGCCTGGCATGCCATTGAATTTGTTGCAATATGTTCTGGTTTTGTTGTGAACAAAGAAGCTATGGGCTATTTTTTGGGTAGCCATGAAATGGCTCTTGACGTAATGTGGAATAGATATCATGATGTTCTCTTCCTGACATCTATATTATCTATCCATTCACTATCAGTATAACCAACTAGTTCAAAATTAAGGATCTGAAACTTTGCCTACAATTTTTATTACAATGTTGTTGAAATGCAACACATTTACTATTATTTCATGTAAGTGAAGTGTTTTTAAAGTGTATTTGAATTTATTTCCAATGTTTAATGCAACATAGGGTTTTCAAAAATAATTCTTGCAGAAAAATACAGGTTTCTTTTATGTAAATAGATTGAATATTAAATATATTTGAATAAGTCTTGAAGAGTGTCTCTTCAAAATAAAATGCTTGCACTACTAGATAGATTTGTTATGTTCTTGTGTAAATTTACACTCTTTACTAAGCGATCAAGTTTTACAATTGTATTTTTTTAATAAAGGTTTGTAGATGAGGTTATTAGAAGTTGATGCATATGACAGTGATATTAATTTTAGTTATAACGTTCAATTTGGATAGAATATGAGAAAAAAATTCTAGGTATAAAAAGTGATGGATAAGAAAATAAGAGAGCATTCGAATAATACATTATAGGCTTGAAATTGAAAGATAAGAAGTTCCATAAGTGATTCAATAAAGTTTGTGTTTAATCTGTATGGCAGGAAAAGATAGGTTCCTAGGTGAGCTCTCAAATTTATATTCAAAGATTCTCAAGGAACACTAGTGTCATAATTCTAGAGGATAGTAAACATTAATCCTAGGATAGGTATAGGTTTTGATGGTTTATACCTAAAATAAAGATAGGTATCCTACCACAATTCAAAATAAGAGAAATTAAAATATGGTTAAAGCCAAGGGGGAATAATATAATAAGACAATGCAATAAAAAAAAAAGCATACATCTACTCTAGTCTATATAAATTAATGACTAATCAACAACATAAATAGGTAATATAAAGTTTAAGAAGGTTAGAAATAGTTACCTATAATGTTTGTTTAACTGGTAATTCATAATCCTCCCTAGAGACAGAAACATTGAGAGAGAATTGTTATGGGTGGAGAAAGGAAAACCTCAACAACAAGATCTCCAATATTAACTCACTTTGGTGATCCAAATGTAAAGGAGGTAGGATCTAAATATTCAAGTTCAACAAGTAGGTGTGAAATAGTTTATGATAAATTGATGATAAATACATGAAGATGATAAAAAGGTGGTGGGGTATATATACTTGATGTCATCACTCATGAAAATGACATCGGATATGAAAATATAAAAACAAACACCATCGACAATGGGAGATGTCATCGAACATGGAGGAATCTTAAGGAAAAATCAGTGAAAAACATGTGAGGTGGAAGTCAAAAGATGAATACAGGAAATGATGAAGGTCTAGGATGAATGAAAGAAGAGATAATATCGTGTAATAAACATGATCAAGTGGAAATACTGAGACACATATACATAATTGGTATAATGTGTGATCAAAGGGAATAGACAAGGAAAGGGTAAGGGAATTATGACATAATAGTGATATCTCTAAAATGTCATCATCTAGCCCATGTGACCAAGTCCAATCACACCGAATCCCGTTAGGCCCCTTAAGTCACCCACTCAAGAGGAAGATGCATCAACAACCCCTACACAAAAGAAACAATTAATAAGAGTAAAAAATGAGTGTATGCATGCCCCAATCATAGATCAACACATGTCATAATAGTGAAACATGTGATGGCCTTTAGGAAAACATCTATGGAGCACACAAAATTGGAAGTAAATGTTGAAAGTAAGACAATAATGAAATATTTGTAAAGGAATAATGAACTCCAAATGAAATATACCTATCTCATACTTGTTGGTGTCACTCAAATTTCATGTAACAGGTGTTGTTATAGACTCACAGCACCCCTGGATGCAGATCAGGCTTCTAGGTTGATCACTCTAGCATCCAGTGTGATTGCACAACATGGAAACCTCTCTCCAAGTGTGGGACTTGTTAAACTGAGAGAGGAATCTCCAGATTAGAGGTTGGTTCCTCAAAATCCTCTGATTTAGATCTATATTTTGTAAAACTACAGAGGTTCAGATCCTAATCCTACTCTAAACTGCAAGGAGACAGGGATAGAAATGCAAAAATTGAAACTAACTAAAGATGGTGATGCACCAAAAGGAGTGGTGAAACATATTTGTCATGAAAATAAACACAGACCAAAGTTCACAACATAAAACATATACAGACTGATAAGGTATAATTTAGGATCTGAAATGAAGCAAATAATACAAACAGAGGACTGAAAACCATTCACAAAGCTTGCATTATCATTTCCAGTGTCAAAATCACTGCATTACAACCTTAGAGAGGTAAAAACTGTTACAATCCTTTGGAGAGGTCTGATTCTTGTATCAATCATTTGCTGGAGGTGAAAGAAGAACTCTGCTATGCCAAAAAATGTTCCCCCCTTTAGAAAATGAGCCAAATCTGGCTTTTACATTGCATGGGTCGAGCCTCGGAGAGAGAAACATACAAAAAATGTGAGAGCCCATTCCTCCTTGACTAAAAATGCATTAAAATAGCATGGGGGACCTTACAAACCCATACCCTATCATTTTGACCGAATTACAGGAGAATGTGACCCATTCCGCATTAAATCTGGTCGCTGAAATGTCACTTTTGGCCATGAACACGCGTCAGATCCGTTTCTCAATTTTCTCTCTTCAGATTGCACGAAAATTCAAGATTAAGCCCAGAATCACCTAGATAATTTCATAAGCTTTCCGTTGATATAAAGAACGTGCAAATCTGAGCTCTGGATCAAAAGATATGGAGATCTGAAGATTTAGGGCACAAAATAGGTTAAACAGATTTTTAAATTTCTTCCTGTGCTCTGCCACCTGGATGACACGTGGCATGCATTGATTAGTCATCAGGGGCGTGGGGCATCCTTTACTTTTTAGTTTTTTTCCAAAACTCTTGCCAAATTCTCTAACTCCTTCTCGATCTCCGTATTCCTTGCTCCATAGGACACGTGTCCTCTTTTGATTGGCTCGGGCTGACCCCTCAAAACTCGCCCTTTGACTTTTGGAATTTTCTCCTTGTGACACGTGTCATGATTTGGTTGGTCTGCGGGTCTACCGACTCTTTCGCGCCCTTCGCGTCATTTTGTCCCGGATGTCCTAGTGCTGTTTGGGACAAAATCCTCTGGTCCGCCCGAAATGGGCTTCCTTGTCCCTTATCTGCTGATGACACGTGGCATAATCTGATTGGATCTCATATTTTTCAGCTATCCACATCCCACGCGTCCCTTTGTCCCAACTGTCCCAATACAAAATTTCTCTGTTTCGGGTGAACCGGCCAGTTCGCGTCCTCCGCGCACTCACTACCCAGATGTCCCAGTGCGAAAGTTTCTCGTTCCGGCCGAACCAACCGGTTCACGTCCTTCGCGTACCTTTGTCCCACTTACTTCCGGATTGTCTGGGAAAAATTCTTCTGATTCACCCGGTTCAGGAATTTCACGTCCGCTGCGTACTTCTGGCCCAACTGTCCCAGTGCTAAAGTTCTCTGTTTCGGCCAATCCAGGCGGTTCGCATCCTCCGCGCACTCACGGCCCAGATGTCCCAAACTGTTTTGCTCAGCAGTTAGTCAATTTTTCTTCCTCCTTCAGCCGGATCGGCTTCTCGCGCCCTGCACATCCTTCTATCCCAGATGTTCCTTTGCCCTACAGACTGCCTGGCGGCCTTTTGGCCGATTCATGCCAAGATGTCCCTCACGTCCCGATTGTTGCGAGGACTAGGACTTAGCCAATTTTCATGATTTTTTCTGGCCTAAGCTTGTTTTTGCATATTTTTCACCTTCTCTTAGAACTTTCTCTTTTCAACCTAGACAGGGGAGTTAGAAAAAATATGAGGGGACCCTGGAAACATGATTTTTGCCCTGAATCAATCCATTTACCTGGGACTTGAAAATTTAATGCATGTTATCAAAATTACCCTGGGGGTGAATTTTGGATAACAATTTGGCGACTCAGCGGGGGTACCTGCCTGTTAGGTAGAAGATACCAGTTGCCTGAAGCAGTCCATTGGGCATGGAGTTATGAGTTATAGCCTGCAAACTAATCTGAACTTTGAAAACCTCCCTCTGAACCACTTGAAAACCCACTGAACTTAGAGTTGTTCTCACCAAAATGCCGTTGAAACGAACTGTGCAAGAGCAGAACCAGTAACACCAAAACTATGTATAGAACTAAAAATCATACATGATCCAAATGGAACATGCAAAGTGTGCAGAAGCACTTCTTCTACTGAAAGAAAACCTACCTACTCTACTCTAATTGGGAGCAAAGGCAAGCTAAACAAACCCTGCAGTTGGTTGTGAGAAATAGCTTCCCTTTCTCAAAAGTGGCAACCATGCAATTGATTTGGAGTTGATCATGGCTGTTAGGATGAGTGGAAAATTAACAAGAAGCTGGTCTTCCACCCAAATCATCAAGGTATCAGTTGAAGGAAAATTCAATACCTCTTTTAGTTGCTATGCATTTGGATTGAAGAGGTATGACAGCTGATCCTTGGTACTTTGCAGCTCACTTCATGCTCAAAAGCAAGCATGACTGGTTGTGACTTCTCCTTTGGCTCCAATGAAGCCAAATACCTGATTGGGCAAGGTCTGATCCATTGAGTATGCCCATAACTCTGATTTTCAACTCCAAGAATGGAGTCTTCTTGTAGACCCTCTTGAATTGATGGTGTGGAAGAAATGGTAGAACCCTTCTGCCCTTTCTCTTCCTCCAATGAAGACCACGAAAGATTTAAATCTTCCAATATTGATTACAAAGAGCTGTTATAAGATGCAGGCTGTTGTAAATGAATGTTCTCCTTCATGACAGCAGACTCAAGTGTTTGGAATGTGGATGATGAAAGAGAGAATGGTGGAAACTCAACCAGCTCTTCTTCATAAAAACAGTCCTCCAAATCTGACAGATAAATTGCCACATGTCTGTCTTGCTGCAAATGCTCAACTTCCTCCATGGTGTCTTCTTGATCTGTAACTTGACCACCATGGTTTCTTTCACCCTCCAATATTGAGTTTGAGAGATCAAACTCCTCTTCAGCACTAGAACTTGAGAGAGGTGAAGTAGAAAGAAGAACTGAAGGTTCTCCTGTAGCCTGCTTTGTGCTCAAAGCCCTTGGATCTGTAATTTTCTCCTCCACAGCTAGAATGTGCTCCTCTTCTGTTGGATCTGGAGTAGCTTCTCCTTCCTCCAATGTTTGAAGACAATCTTTCTCTTGAATGAACTCCTCCTCCAGCATGAAGTTTGTCAAGTCAAACTCTTCAATCTGCTGCTCTAGAGGACAAGTTAGGACTGCAAGATCTGAGCTTTCCTCCTTTATGGCTGATTGTGCAACTTGAATTGAATCAGCATTCCCTTCAAATAGAGTGCCAATACGGACACTACTTTCTGAGAAAAATGACTGCTGATCTGCTTCTTCTTTTTGCTCTTCTTCTGCTGCCACAAAATCAGCCCTAACCACCATTTGTTCAACCTTAGCTTCTTCTGTAGGTTTAACCATCAAGGGGATATTTGTCATCCCAAATTTAAGAGCCCAACTCTTCAAGTTGTTGGTGTCACTCAAATTTCATGTAACAGGTGTTGTTATAGACTCACAGTACCCCTGGATGCAGATCAGGCTTCTAGGTTGATCACTCTAGCATCCAGTGTGATTGCACAACATGGAAACCTCTCTCTAAGTGTGGGACTTGTTAAACTGAGAGAGGAATCTCCAGATTAGAGGCTGGTTCCTCAAACTCCTCTGATTTAGATCTATATTTTGTAAAACTACAGAGCTTTAGATCCTAATCCTACTCTAAACTGCAAGGAGACAGGGATAGAAATGCAAAAATTGAAAATAACTAAAGATGGTTATGCACCAAAAGGAGTGGTGAAACATATTTGTCATGCAAATAAACACAGACCAAAGTTCACAACATAAAACATACACAGACTGATAAGGTATAATTTAGGATCTGAAATGAAGCAAATAATACAAACAGAAGACTGAAAACCATTCACAAAGCTTGCATTATCATTTCCAGTGTCAAAATCACTGCATTACAACCTCAGAGAGGTAAAAACTATTACAATCCTTTGGAGAGGTCTGATTCTTGTATCAATCACTTGCTGGAGGTGAAATAAGAACTCTGCTATGCCAAAAAATGTTCCCCCTTTACAAAATGAGCCAAATCTGGCTTTTACATTACATGGGTCGAGCCTAGGAGAGAGAAACGTACAAAAAATGTGAGAGCCCATTCCTCCTTGACTACAGATGCATTAAAACGGGATGGGGGACCTTACAAACCCATACCCTATCATTTTGACCGAATTAGAGGAGAATGCGACCCATTCCGCATTAAATCTGGTCGCTGAAATGTCACTTCTGGCCATGAACACGTGTCAGAGCCGTTTCTCAATTTTCTCTCTCCATATTACACGAAAATTCAAGATTAACCCCAGAATCACCTAGATAATTTCATAAGCTTTCTGTTGATATAAAGAACGTGCAAATCTGAGCTCTGGATCAAAAGATATGGAGATCTGAAGATTTAGGGCACAAAATAGGTTAAACAGATTTTTAAATTTCTTCCTGTGCTCTGCCACCTGGATGACACGTGGCATGCATTGATTGGTCATCAGGGGCATGGGGCATCCTTTAATTTTTAGTTTTTTTCCAAAACTCTTGCCAAATTCTCTAACTCCTTCTCGAGCTCCGTATTCCTTGCTCCATAGGGACACGTGTCCTCTTTTGATTGGCTCGGGCTGACCCCTCAAAACTCGCCCTTTGACTTTTGGAATTTTCTCCTTGTGACACGTGTCATGATTTGGTTGGTCCGCGGGTCTACTGAATATTTCGCACCCTTCGCGTCATTTTGTCCCAGATGTCCCACTGCTGTTTGGGACAGAATCCTCCGATCCACCCGAAATGGGCTTCCTTGTCCCTTATCTGCCGATGACACATGGCACAATCTGATTGGCTCTCGGCTTTTTCAGCTATCCACGTCCCATGCGTCCCTTTGTCCCAACTATCCCAATATGAAATTTATCTTTTTTCAGGTGAACCGGCTGGTTCACGTCCTCCGCGCACTCACGGCCCATATGTCTCAGTGCGAAAGTTTCTCGTTCCGGCCGAACCAGCTGGTTCGCGTTCTTCGCGTACCTTTGTCCCACTTGCTTTTGAACTGTTTGGGACAAATTCTTCCAATTCACCCAGTTCGGGAATTTCACGTCCACCACATACTTCTGGCCCAACTGTCCCGGTGCTAAAGTTCTCTGTTTCGGCCAATCCGGGCGATTCGCGTCCTCCGCGCACTCACGGCCCAGATGTCCCAAACTATTTTGCTTAGCAGTTAGTCAATTTTGCTTCCTCCTTTGGCCGGATCGGCTTCTCACGCCCTGCTCATCCTTCTGTCCCAGATGTTGCTTTGCCCTGCAGACTTCCTTGCGGCCTTTTGGCCGATTCACGCCCAGATGTCCCTCACGTCCCGACTGTTGCGAGGACTAGGACTTAGCCAATTTTCACGATTTTTTCTGGCCCAAGCTTGTTTTCGCAGCTTTTTCACCTTCTCTCAGAACTTTCTCTTTTCAACCTGGACAGGGGAGTTAGAAAAAATTTGAGAGGACCCTGGAAACATGATTTTTTTCCCTGAATCAATCCATTTTCCTGGGACTTGAGAATTTAATGCATGTTATCAAAATTACCCCGGGGGTGAATTTTGGATAACAACAGGCATAGTAGTTACTTGGAACCCTAAAAAAAACTAGAAAATTAATAAAATAAGACAAAAATCACCTAACTAAGAGGTCATCGGAAGATGTGTATATGAGCATCGAAGTGATGAAAAAATGGATATTTTTTTCAAAATTCAGTACAAGTATATTCAATATGTTGAATTGATCAGCTTTGACCATGACCATAACATAATTTTTTAGGGTTTCTCAATTGGAAAATATGAAAGTTTGAAGATTAGAAGGAATCACGTCAAAACTAATTATAAATAGTAAAGGGAAAATGTCATTTATCACTCTACTAATTGAGATTAATAGAAATTCAGTTCCATGATTTTCTCAATTACATGATTTTAGTGACGATTGCAAGAGTACAAAGTTACAGACAATACAATCAAGACAAGGTCCATGGTAGTGTAAATCACGTGGTAGTTTATTTTTAATTGGAAAAGGGTAATTAAGAGAAAACTAGAAAAATGTATGATGGGTCAAATTTAGATAGCAAAATTCACCCCAAATATAGTTGATATGTAGATCAGGTCGAGTTCTAGGTGGGTTTGGGAGAATTTTAGCTTTTGGAGTCATTAGGTTAGGTTTTTGAAGTTATTGCTAGAAAAGGTCATAGTCCCCTAAAATAGATGGGATTGCTCATGCTAGAATGTATTATAGCAATATAACTAATGGCATTTTTCGAGGGTGGCCGATGGAGTATAAAAATGAGAATTTTTTCTAAGTGGTCAATGACATTAAGCTAAGATGGTTAATGTAGTAGAGAAACAACTAATGTGTTTGAATGTTTAGAAATTTTAGATGTCTTTTTGATGATGACTATGGATTCTGATCTAATGGGTACTTATGGTTTCATGCCAAATATGATTGTGAAGATCAATAAATGTGGCATGGTTACAAGAGTTATTGCATAGGTTATCGACACAAGATATTGTATAGCTATAGGGCCTCGATTTTGGAGGTATTATACAAATGGAGTGGATCCCATTAGATCTTGATTTTATGCAAATGTTTTTAGACCATGAAATTTTCAAGTCCAACACTATCAAGTGGAGGGATAACAGACAAATGATGAAGGTTTTAGTAACATTGTAGGATGTACATGTGATTTAAGGGTTTCCCATTCAAGGTGTGTTGATGTTTTATTATGTTCCATCGTGCATTTCAAAGAGAGGATTCTTAGCACAATGGGTCACATGTAGTTAAGAGTATCATCCAAACTCATTGAGTGTTTGTTGTGCATATTAGGTTTTTATTGGTATGATTGTAATACAGGTCTTATGTCACAAGGTAGATGGAGCAGTACCATTATTTGTATTAGTGGCATACATAGATGTATGAGAGGAAAAAATAAGTCTTAGTTGGGGTATGACCACATGGGTGTAGTTAGTGCATAATTTATAAATGTTTCATAAGGCAGTGGAGGGCCACAGGGCCCATTTTATTTTTTGGTAGCCTATATTTATGAGTATTTCCTGATGTATAGACCTCTAAGAACACCATTACAAGTAGTAGGGGATGCCTCAAGTATTCTATAATGGGAGAGAGGCCTAAAAATTAGGGAGGAAATTGGATATAGGTATTTGATATAGGTTATACAAGAGCGAGTAGTGTTGGAGCCCCTTAAATGGATAATCAATTACCAGTTGGTCAATTCCAATAGCTACTGATGGGACATTGGAGATTATAAGGCATTACCTTTGGTGGGAGGATACACACCCAATTGATAGAGTTCCTTTGTAACTTGGGTTCCTAACTCATGTGGTAGTCTTATCTTTTCCAAAGTATCAACCATGACATGCTAAAGAGAGGAGGAAGAGTGGGGATATTGGTATTAATGTCACCATTGTGACCACCCCACTGGTGGGTACTAGGAGAAAATAATAGGGGGAGTAAGAGGTGTAAAGGGACCTTAGGTGATAGAGGTAGGGGAAAACCCCAAGAGAAAATCTGCAGAGGAGGAGGAAAGAGTAGAGATGCCCCATAGATGACAGTGAGAGTTGTGGTTATAAAGGCATGAAGTTAGTTCTTTGTTAGATATGGGTGCCTAGATAGTATCATATATCATGAGGCAACTACAAAAATAAAGAAGGATCTAATGATACCAGATATATGGTATTATTTCCTGAGATAGGTGGGCACAGTTCATAGGGGCTTGTCAATCAAGATATGATGATGAAGGGGAAGTTTTGGTAGGTTGGGTAGATGGAACCATTTTAGTGGAGAATCTTGGTGAGCTAGGTGAGCCTCAAATTTTAGTTGTTATGATAACATGATAATATTGAAGATATGTTGAATAGATTGCTAAATAGATATGTGGTTTTTGTGTTTTGAAAGGCGGACCAAAGATGAGGGGAACATGGTGATTAAGGGTGCACACCATTAGATCGTGGATGGCATCCTGAACTTGATAGATATGTTTGTGATTGTAGATCCAGTGTCGATGATGACTGAAGAGTGTGAGTCCATTTAAGCTTATGGGAGAGGAAAATTGTGATATTCAAAGGCAAAGGCATGCATATGATTAGGCATTTACAAGTGTGGAAGACATGATATCCTTAGTGTAGGGAATTCTCTAGGCACACACACAATTGGCATGAGAGTAGGCAACTAGTTTGTTAGATGCACATGTCATGGTTGTGTGTAAGGAAATTGATACAACCCATATTTCGGAGTTATAGTTTTGTATGGAAATAGGGGAGGGAGAGGCTATAAGGGATTGAACTAGAGCCACATTGGTAACATGATATATGCATGCTACTAGTCAATAACTATCAACTCAAAGTATCATATGACCTCCATTCAAGGGAGGGGGTGCTTCTGGAATAGGTGTTCTACTTGTGAGACATAGATTGTATATTATATATTAAATGATATATTTATATATGAGATAACCTGTTGGTGGTGATATCATGTGTATTTGATGTTGATATTTGATATATGTTTACTTTTATGTATCATTTTATTATATGTGCACAAATGTAGGAACATTCATGACTAATAAAAATGAAATGATAAAATTATAAAATAGGTAAATTGAATGGGATGGGGACTAATAAGACCAACCCAAGTGATAAGAGGTAAAACCAAGTAGGAGGTGATAGGAAGGTGATTACCAAAGTATCCGAGATATGAGGAAATGACCTTAAAAAACACAAGTGAGAGAGATAAACCCAAACAAGAGATGGTATATAGAATTTCAAAAATATCCAAGCTAGGAAGCATTGGTCATAGATACCCAAGCAAGAGAGATAGAATTACCAAATTATCCAAGTTAGGAAGAAATGGCTATTGAAACCCAAGTGGGAAGATATAAATAGTGATATACTAAGGATAATAAAATGAATCAATGACGACATACATAATATTGACATGTGTCATTGGTTATGTTAGTTACATCATGTAGGATTTGATATAGAGTATTAATTATGAGGTCCTCAAGGTTATACTAAATGATGTTGATACCATGCTGGACTTTTGATCATGTGGAAGAGAGAACAGTCAATTCAATTTGACATGTGTGTGAGAAGAACACAAAAAATATCATTAAGGGAGGTATGAGGAGGGACTAATGATTCTTATGAGAACTAGATGATGACATATAAGGACTCGATGGAGGGGATCAGGCTAGAGGCTTAGGTGAAGAAGGAGAAGGTTCTAAAACTTGGTGCTTGCGGGAGATAACCCGATAAATTATAATTTGAATGAGAGAAAAAATTGTGATGAGAAAAAAAGAGTAGTGTAGTGGAAGAGGGTTACATGAATTTCATTTATTGGTCTCATCAAAATTTATCTACGAGTTTCTTCATATATCATTGAGAATTCCTACAATATGAAACATCATGCCTAGGAGCTTCATGCCATGTGCAATATGATTCAGCCACAAGGGGGATAGGATCCATAATGATAAGAAAAGCTAGTGGTGATGTCATAGAGGGTATTAACATAGTGAAATGTGTATATGTAGAAAAATAAGAAGCGGTAGATGTCAAAATAGGTGTTATGGAGGGGCTATTCGAGGAAGCAGAATGTGCCTCAGGTATTAGATCACCAATTAGGAGAGTATATTTTATGATCTTATCGTTGGATTTGAAATTAGAGCATGCATCATCATCGTTCAAGAGGTCATCAACCACTGGATCAAAGACAATATGCATGTCTCATGAGGAAACAATGATAGTGTTGAATCTATGAAATGGTAGAGTGTAATGATTCTTGATAATGAAGTATATTAAAATTTGTATCTTGGGCATATCCTAGTAAGAAGGGATCATCTACAAAAAAACCACCATCATAATCATGTGTAGTGATGTTGGTTGGGGAAATAAAATATTAGATAGAATAAAGACTTATGCGTAGGATTAATCATGCATAGAAGGGAAGGATAATGCACAAGGGATAGACACGAATGTAATATGGATCAACACTCAAGGCTATGTGCACAAATGCAAAATAACAACACATTTTCCAGAAACACTAAAGTTATAAAATAAAAGTTGGAGTGTTGCCCAAGTAAAGATCCAAAATTAGATGAAGTCGTGCAGATGTAGTGGAAAAGAAAGGGAGAAGAAAACACATCTAAAGAAGGATAAATAAAATGCATAGATCCAGCTAATAATAGGATTAAAGAAAGTTTATAATTAGGATAATCCGTTATTAGAACCCTTTGTAGAAAGTGTGCAAGATAATTTTATGAGCACGCTTATTATGAGAAAATTTCCAAGTGGTGAAGGGAAATTCCCCACCCCTATATATATTTGGTGTATGTTTTTTGTTAAGGAGGACCATGGATGGGAGGAAGAGTTATGTTGTTAAGGCATTGTTTAGGGTTAGATGTTTATGCGCATGAACCTGCGTACTATTGTAACAATTGTAATATGTAATCATATTTTTTGATGTAATTAATTATGGTTATAATTAATACTTGTGGTTGGATAATGGTAGTTGATATGTTTACAGATGGTGCTTTTATGATGCAGTTGATATTAGTTCTTGTTTACATTGTTTAATTATCTTCTTTATTATATGTGTTTCTGATTATGAGGATTACTGTACATAGATGAGTAACTTGATTATGAATATGGAAATTATGCATGATAAAATTATGATGGGAATAGAAAAGGAGGGACCTGGTGGCTACGTGCACTTCGGGTGAACATTCAGATATGTTTGGATGAAGTGCTAGTGCACCTAGCTGATTAGTGTGCAAACAAAATGCTACATTTTGGTTCCATTTTCGGTACCTCTTTTCAATTTATCTACTAGGATGTTGCATGTTGATGGCATATCGAATGACTTTAGAGAGTATTGAGAGATGGGTAGAAGACGGTAAAGACTTGTTTGCACAAATATATAGTACTAGACCTAATTTTAATACACAAAAGTGGGTGGAGGATAATCTGTATGATTTCCTATATGAGATGTTATTCAGTTTATTTCCATTAGATTTTTACCAGTGGTTTTCTGCTTACACATTAAATATAATTTACTTCCTTAGGAAGAGGGATTAAATGTAGGAAGACTACTAAACTCTCTTTGATTTGACAGAGTCATGTACTAGAGCTATGTATCATTGGTGGGAAGGCATGCCGCATAGCTATACTTTGGAATATGTAATTTCAAAATATTTGTGTCCAGAGGAAGAAGAGTTTAAGTTCTTGCATGAGGCCAAAAGATCTTATTTGCGCAGGATACCCTTAGTTATCAAGATCTTAATGATAGATTTGGGATTGGAAAGATTACCTATGGATAGATACATCCCCATCGCACATAGGGGTAGGATTAGGTTTGGATAATGATGGTGGAAGCCATGGTAGAATAAATGTAGAGAGAGGAAATATAGATAAAGTATAATGAATCACGAAAGAGGGAAGTTGACGTAACAATGTTTTTGAGAATAATGATGAATAGTGAAGGTTTTGAGACTCTCGTGGAAGATGAGGAGCCACATTATTATGTCCTCTCAACATTGGGAAAGTGTAGTAGAGAGACCACATTGGCTTCAGATGATAGCGCACCAGAAGAGAGGATGAGAAACACATGCATGTATCTGATCCATCCTAGCTACCTAGCCCTTATGTAAGGTGTTCAAGATCCATAGGTAGTTGATTAAAGGAAGAGTAGTTGAGGCATGTAAATAACATCTCCGTGTAGGAAATGAAATACATGTAAAATTAATATTTTTTTAGATTAGGAAGGGAAACATATACATAATGCACACATGGTAGCGCAACATGCACTAGTGTTTAGAGAAATCTTGGAGGATTGTTTACAGAGACGTAATCAAGACAAAGTGTTATCACATAGACAATTGGAAGTAATCATTTAGGTTCCACAACTTTGGGTCTCTATTTTAGTATTATGATTGGGACACGAGGAATTTCATCCATAAGAGCGCATGTTGCAGCAGGAGACACAAGAGACTCATGAGGTTCATTTCAACCACCACATGAAAAAAATCATGGTTGAGGTTCTATATCTGGGTCTGGTCCTAAACCATGGTATCGTCTACAACCACCAATGAATCAGCCTCATTAGACACTGCTTCAGAAACCATAATAGTAAACACCTCATGTATAATTTGAGATGTCTCTTCACTTACTAGGGTACATGGGTGTGGAGAATGCATATGGCTATGTGCAAAAGTGTGAACTACTTTCAGGAGTGAAGGGGATTATAAATTTGGATAGAAAGGAAAGTCAAATTGATATTGTTAGTGCAGAATCACAACACCCCCAAATTGACCTCTTGATATGCAGTTTAGAAATGGGTCTTTTGGTGTGATTGCACAACATGGAGTCTTCCCCAAAGTGTGCAACTTTGTAATTTTCTTGCCAACACCTTGTGGAGTAATGGAGGGTTGTGAATCATTTGAATTTGATGAATACCCTTCTCCAATGTTCTTCTTCTTTGACCGTGTATTGGATGTTACACCTTGAGAAGGTGTTTGGTTCATTCCACAAAAATCTTCAACCTGCCAATTCATAAGCGTGGTCTCATTTGGAGTTGCCTCTTGTTGAGATATTCCTTGTTTCTGATTTTCTTCTTGACTTGCTTCTTTCTCTACACCAATTGTTGTCACCATTAAGGCTTGATTTAAAGCACCATTGAAGCACATTGATTAGTTGTGAGTTTAATTATAAGGGAAACACCAATCATATTCTTGATCCATGTTATTTTGCACTGGCACTAAGGCTCTAGATGTAGATGCAACATTAGGATTATAGGGCTGGAATGGTCTATTGGCAAGTTTCCTGAGTTGATTATGATTTCCAGTTGGGTTGGGTGGCCTATAGGGCTGATATGGTGGTCTATTGGGTTAAGTTTTAGGCTGATAAGATTATCTACAACTTTGAGCTTTCTGCCTCTTAAGTGTTACCAACTTATTACCCAAATTTTGCAATTTTTTCATAACCTCTTGGAGTTCATTTGAAGTACTGGAGGATGAGGTAGAAGCTTCATATAAAATTTTATTTCTTGGAGTGGGAATAGGAGCTAAAGCAGGTGCTTGGCTAGTATTTGGATTCCCTAATTTTGGATATAGGGGATTGGGTGGTCTAGGTGCAAGTTTACTAGTTTGGATTAAATAATTCTCAACTCTAATAGAAACATTATAGGCTGCAGGTAAGGTTACACCTCCCATGGATTGAATAAACATTTCAATATCAAAATTTAAAGCTTTGAGAAAATCTAGAAAAGCACCTTCAGCTGTTGGTCTCACGGCCAATGGGATTTTATCCCATGTTCTTTTAAATCTGAAGTTTAAGTCAGTTAGTTGTTCATTTGGAGCCCTCTTGATGGTTGTCAGCTGTTCCAATAGAGACAAGTTATCTCCCTTTTCTCCAAATTGGTTATGGAGGGTTGTGCATAGATTATCCGAACTTGTGATAGAGCCTGCTTCCAGACTTCTAAACCATTACAAGGATTTTCCTTTGAAGGAGGATGCCAGAAACTTAACAGTAATATCCATTTCCACAATTTCATGGATTGCACAAACATTTACAATGTCTTGGATGTGGTCACTAGGAGTGGTATGATTTTCTCCACTAAAAAATGGGATGCTATTTAATGCTACAACTGGAACTAGATTTTGTGCATTGAGGGAAAGTGGGATGCTACTAGTGAAGTTGACATAAGGATTTGGTTGTGCCATTATTATTGGCCTAAGAATCATTGTTGATTCGATGAAAGGCCTTCCAGGTGGAGGATTTGAAAGAGTTCTATTTGGTGGAGATGGGGATCTTTGAACTCTTCTTTCTCTTCTTGTTCTTTCTAGGGATAAATGTAGATAAACAAACAATCCATCTTCTCTAGTTCTTGATCTTGTCTGGATTCTTCTCACAAATCCACCAAACTCAGAATGCTGCAACCAATGGATTTTTACCATTTTTGAGTCACCATATGTGCAATTAAAGCTTCATACAAGCTATAAATTTGCAAAAAATGAACATCTATCTTGTTGTAATGAAAGTGAAGACCTCTTGGTCCCACCGGTCATGCCAAGACTGTTAGTACAAAATCACAACACCCCCAAATTGACCTCTTGATCTGCAATTTTGAAATGGGTCATTTGGTGTGATTGCACAACATGAAGTATTCCCCAAAGTGTTGTACTTTGCAATTGGAAAGAATCTCTAGATTGAGGCTGGTTCCTACTCCTCTGTTTAGGTGTATGCATGAAATTACAGAGGATCTATCCTAAATCATACTCTAATTTTCCAAGGAGACATAATTAATGGATGCAAAAGAGAAACAAAACTAAACTAACAAGGTGATACACCAAAGGAGTTATGAAAATTTGCTTTGCTGGTAAACACAAATCAGAAATTTTGTATGAAATTACCAAGCACAAAAAATGAATTTTGCAATGGAAGATTGACTAAGAGCAATGAAAATAAGAAAAGGGTGGAAAATCACCCACAAACATATAATATTTCCCCTACAGATTTGATACAATGTATTACAAATGGCCAAAATACATAATCACATGCAATTTTAATGGAAGGTCTGGTAAAATCCATGAATTCACTTGCCAAAGGGAAGAGGGGAGCCTATAAAACAAGATAACATGTCCAACCCTTTACAAATGAGCCAAAAATGGCATATATCAATGAAGCAACGAATAGAGGAGAGAGAAACATGGGAAATTCAATTTGAAGGCTCAACCACCCGATAAGATCCATTAAAATGGCAAGGGCACCCTCAAAAATCCATTTTCCAATGCTTCTCGACCATGCTGGAGAAGAATGGGAGTCATACCGCATTAAAATTTAGTGGCTGGATGTCGGTTTTGCATCTTTTCCCATGCCAAAGACTTTTTTCAATTTTTCTCCCATCAATCTCAACCAAAACTCAAAATTCAAGCATCCATGTTGAAGAGGTTGTTAACAGATTTCCAATGATACAAAAATCGATGAAAACTGGGCTCTGGTTTGAAAGATATGCCCCTCTAAAGATTTAGGGGAAAATTAGGGCCAAAATCAGGTTTGCGGGCCGAAATTTTCCTTTTACCCCTTTTCCACAAAATTTGCAAAAAACCCAGAAACCTCTACAGGTCCCGCAGCTCAATTGTGACATGTGGCTCCTTCTGATTCGTCAAGGAGATGCGGTTCAATTTCTACTTTTATGCCCCGTTTTAAATTTGGTAAAAAATTAAAAGTCCTCCTGACGGCCCGCCTCCCGGCGCTGATGAGGGCTAGACATGTGGCAATTTCTAATTGATGCGGAATCACGGTCCAAAGTTGTTCCTTTACCTTTTTGACAAAAGAGACAAAAATTCCAACATACCTTTGATGCCCACCTTTGTGCCAATGGCCACATGTCACCTTCTGATTGGAGGAAAAGATACTATTCAATTCAAACCCTTAAGATTTTTGGACAAAAAGGGAAAAATTTCTTAAGTTTCCCCGCATCCTCACCTTCCCTTTGATGACATGTCACTTTCTGATTAGCTGTGGGGCCTTAACCAATTTTCTTTCACCTTTCTTAACCGGGCTCACAGGCCAATTTTTTTACCTTAAGTTTTTAGCCCAAAAATGGCTAAGTGTCAAAACTTACCCCTTGGCCCCACAAGTGCGCTTTTCTTCCTTTTTTGGGCCCATGGGCTACCAATTGAAATTACGTCTTTTAGCCAGAAGGGCTAAGTGACATGTTTTTCCCCCGCGCCCTCGTCGATGCATTTTTAGAAACCTACTAGGCCTACGGACCCAATGTTGACTTGTACACATTTTTACAAAAATGCCTAAGTGTTTAAAAGCCTTCCACCACTCCGCCGGCCCGTATTTTCCTAGCCACGTGTCAGCTCTTGATTGGATGGGGCAAAAAAATTCCTCCTTCTGCGGGCCTGCGGGCTGACAATTGACTTAAATTTTTTAGCCAAAAGAGGCCAAGTGCCAAAAACTTCACCATGCCTCCACCAATCTGCCAATTTTCCTTGGAAAAATTTATTTCTCAAGTCCGCAAACCCGCCTTGGGAAAATCATCCTCCTAAGGCTCACTGGCCCATAACTTGAAAAATACAAGGAGTTAGGAGCATTTCTTTACCTTTCTAGAAAGGGGAAGAAATTTCCCATTTGATGAAGCCATTTTGAGAAACTTTTGAGTTCCTGAAATTTGCGAAATTTGAGATTGAAGCACAAGGAAGGAAAAAATGGAGGTGAGTTAACCAAAATAAGCATGGGATTATTTTTTATAATAGATACCACACTTCAATGACGCATACACAACCGGTACAAAAATTATTATCCAAATCAGACTGTGATATATTATGGTGCATTATACGCAATGTTTTTAGCTGAGTTTAACATCCTGAAGTTTGAAAAACACAACATTAACATGCTCAAGGATATTAACAAAGGTTTTTCTACAAGTGTGAGGGATTATGATGCAAATTTTAAAATCCTCCCATCTAAATTGTCTTATGACATTCATCCAAGTCAACATGCATAATGGTTCGTTGGAGGTTTTCTAACACTGTTTCGAAGGGATTTATTGCATAAGACATATGTGGATCCACATGAGGATTTGGAAGCAGGTTTACACACTGAAGTGGTTGGGAGTGTTAATACTAGACAGTAATGCCCATTTTAGAGGCATGGCTATTGATAATGACTAAGTAGTTAGATAAAATATCTGTCAATTCAGTGCACGAGACATGAAGTGGGTTAAGAGTCCGTTGATTATGAAATTGAGGGATATATGAAGGATAACTACCCACACAAGATGGTGCATGCATTGTTACAATATTTTGAGATAAGTTACAAGAATCATGATGTCTAGAATTATCCTCTCTTATAGTGCACAATGATGAAGAATTTATCTATGTAGTCCAAGATCTATCACACACACACACCCCATTATATGAAGTATTTCCAGTTGATAGCACCAAATCTCATGAGGTTTGCGAGACTGGACTATGGAAAACCATAGTGGAAATTATTTCTTAGGTGTAGTAATCTTAGCCTACTGAATGATGTCAATAACAAAAGTGGATTCCACGGAGGATATAGGAATAGAGGCCATGACGATAGAGGTAGATTTATGCATAGAACTTTCTATAATTGTGGATCTCTAGATCATTACCAGTGTGAATGTCCCAAAAAATTTGGTATGTGTGTATTCTAGAAAAAATCATAAGTTTGAGGACTGTCCTAACCTTTATGAGCACATGTGTAAAAATAATAATGAAAAATGCATGGGAATGATCAAGGTGTAGCATAATGAGGAGTGATTAATGGATGCCAAATAATATTCCTAATTCAGATTTACAACCCATGCTAATGACCACTCACGTAGAGGAAACACATGCACATGATCCCCTAAATGCTAAGCCTGTCATCAAGATAGAAGATATTATAAATGTCCAGTACCTAGATGTTTCTCATCAGAAGGAGGTATATCATGAGATCATGGGAGTCTCATTAGAGACTTGTAGGGTGAGATAGCAATGTTTGAAGGAGTAGGAGTGTGAAAAAAAATGTGATAAGAACATTTCAGTCTTTGAAAAGGATGTAGATGATCTAAAGATGTAGACACATAAAATACGCTTACGCCTAACATCTCCTTCCATTTGGTCAATTAAGGAACACTTCGTTAATAGGCTATTCTTCAATCCATTCTCGGATGCCCATTCATGACACCTTCTTGGTCGTATTCCTCCTATATTCGATTGATTTGGATAAAAAACCCCTTTTATTAGCTAAAAACATCCATATCCTCTTCTGGATCAATTTTGCAAGATTCCTAAGCTATTAATCAAACAAATGTGATTAATCATACCCGTCCACAACTCTCATGAGTATCTAATCACTCGCTAATCATGTTTAACTAGCCTAATCCAAGCTTAACTAATCCTAAAGCATGTTTATCCTAATATAATGTAATTGTTATTTTTGGAAATTTTTCCCACATGCCTTAGAATTCCAAATATTCCCAAAATGAAAACTATAAATACAAGGCTAAGGCTCCCCTTTTAAACATATCTTATCATCTTGGTTATGAACACCTTGACATATTGTTTCATATGAAATCTTGATATTTCTTAAGAGACAATTTTGCATTATCTGAAGGCATTTGATCTTGAGCCATCCACCATTAAAAATAAATTCATCTTGCATCCATGATAGGTTAGTAATGGAATAGCTAAACTTAGCCTTGCAGCCATTTGGTAAGAATCATTCACCTTCATGGAGTAAACAAAAAAAAATGATTTCTAGGATATTTATAGGGTTCATGTTTAATAAAATTCACAGAGTAAAGAGTAGTATACATGTTTAGTTTGATATTTTTTGTCAAATTTATAATGCATGCATAGGAGTAGCTCTTATTTATCTCTTATCTTGATAGTTATTATAGGTTAATATAAAGATTTTGGAACTCTTTAAACATGTATTTTCATTCTTAATATATTTTATAAATTATACATGAACACAAAAGGAGATATGCAAAATGATAAGACATGAGAATATCATCCCAATACTGGGAGAATGGCTACGTGAAAAGGTACCATGCGCTAGATTTGAGTGTGATTGATAGATACTACATGAAAACTTTCCACCACAGAATCCTGAGTATGATAAAGAAATCACGTTGGATGCGGTGATTGATGGTTGGTTGGTAAGAAATATTATGATATGTGTGTGTGTGTGTGTGTGTGTGTGTGTGTGTGTGTGTGTGCGCGCGTGTGTGCTGAGGTAAATGTGTTGACCTTTGATGTATGGAAATACGTGGAGAAACCACCATTGCAACCATCTTCCAATGTGTTGTATATGGTGAAAAAGAAAAGGGCCATGCCTATTGGTGTATTAAAGATGATTCAATTACCATTCAGGGACCCAATTTTACCGTAGACTTTGAAGTATTAGAGCTAGCCGAGGCGAATAATCTTTAGACGCTACTTGGATGACCATGGTGTTATGCAAACAATGTAGACTTACGTTTCAATAAAGGGTATATTAGTTTTGAGAAAAAAGTTGAGTGTGTAATCATACCTCTAGATGATGTGGAGCTTACACCATATGTTGATCCTTTGAGTGAAGAAGAGATGAATAGGACTTATACGTACAAAGTGGGGGACCATAAGGCTGTGGAGCCATCCATGGAAGGTGTAATCTAGTGGGAAGACACCCAATTAGTTAGTCACACCACTAGTATTATGTGTGATAACTGGGCTGATGACACGTATGAGATGGTTAGGCGTGAAATGAAGGGGAGAGTCACCTGGATGATCATGTTGCGTATGGTTAGGAGTATGGGAAAAAATTAGTTACCTAAGTATAATGGTGAAGATATGAAAAAATCATTCTTGCACACTATTGAGAACTAGTGGCCAAATGAGGGTGATAAGAGAAATATGTTGGTATATACTTTGTGTAGAACAAGATCGTGTTGGTGGGAAATACCCAGAGATAACATGTTGGGATGGTGGTGTTGGTGCTCGATTTGATCTCACCCAATTTGTTTTAAAAATTCTTCAATATGCTTGGTTTGTCATACATTCTATCTCCCTAATGGATGCATGAAATATTTATGTTTCATTTGTACCTCGTTGTAAATCCATTTCCATGATCGTGGATTGCATTTTAGCCATGAATTACTTGCAATTTCTCCATCCTCGGGGAAAAAATTCAATTCTGGGTGTGAATGGTGAAGTTCCCTACATTTTACTGTTTGACGGGTGTGTTTTCCTCGTTAAATTTTATCTCAACATTGGAAAATACGTTGCCTCCTTTTATTGGACGAGTCACAGGGGGTTTATTTTATAAACTTGTCATTTTTGGCAATGTTTGCAAAATGTTGGATTGATCTTGTGGCTCTGTCAGGTTTTAATTGGCTAGTCAAATTATGAGGTAGCGGAGCAAAATTCTTATTTTTTCTCTGATGGTGTACATGTTTCATAAAGTTGAGTAGTTGCGGAAGGACGGGTCTTTTTGTTTTTTAAGGCACTATAGTGAAAAGAGTAAAAATAAAATGAAATGCCTAAGTCCCACAAGAGGACATGTGGCTGCTTCTAAATAAAAAATGGAATGGTGGATTGAAGGGCTATGTTTAAGTATTTGGATTTATTTTGTAAAAGGAGTAAAGTTACAAAGTGAACCGTAACTCCGCTGGGGACTAGAGAAGGATACGTGGCAGTTTGAAAAGTCAAAGGTGGAGAGACAGATCGACAGAGCATTTTGAAAATTTAACCTTTTTGTGAAAAGGAGAAAAGTTATAAAAAGGACCACATTTCTACTAGGGAACACTTAATTCCATGTATTGAGTTAGCATTGAAAATTCAAGACGGAAAGGTGAGCCACCAGAGGTTTTTTGAAACTTTTATCTTTATTATGAAAAATAAATAAAGTATAAAAGTGAAGTGCGGCCCCGCCACAGGGAAGTTAAGGCTTGCATTGAAAATTCAAAGCAGGAATGTGGGCTATCAAATCATTTTGAAGATTTTTTCCTTTTTGTAAAAAGTGGTAAAAGTTTCCAAAATGAGCCACGACTCCGTTGGGACCCACATCAAAAGCTAAAAGAAGAAGGGCAGGTCACCGGGGGAAATTTAGAAATTTCATATTTTTGTAAAAAGAGGTAAAGTTGCAGAATTGAGCCGTGACTTAGTCGACACCTAGGTTAAGCCACGTGTTGAACCCATTTTCCGAGGGTGGAGGGGGCGGGGAAAAGTGTTAAGATTGTGCATTTTCGCCAAAAGTCATAAAATGAAAAAAAGGTTCCCCCAAGCCCGTATCGGCTCAAATCTTTCCACGTGGACGACTCTAATTTAAATTTTAGAAAAGAAAGAATCAACAGTTTCTGTGCATTGCATCTGGTTTTTTCCACCATTGACGTTTCAAGACTTCAAGAGATGTGATTTGTGCATCATTTTTCATTGTTTATTGATGATTCCTTGTCATTTTTTATCAATGAGGTGCAATCGAATGGTTTTTGTAGCTCAATTTGCGAATCTAGGAGGTGCAAAGATTGATATTTTTGAAACAAAATTACTTGGGCACTTGCAAAAAATGAATTTTATAGATCCAGCAGAGCAAAATTATAGAGGAAAGATGTGGAGAAGGATGTTGCATGGTGCAAAGGATGAAAAATGTGCTCCCAGTTAAAACATTGATGGAAATATTTGAAATGATTTACCTTTTTGAACAACTGGAAATTTTTTGTTGTAAGTCTATTAAATGTCACTTTCTTGAAATCATGAGTGAATATGTAACGAACAAAGGTTCCTCGAATATTATTTTCTTAGGGGGAGAGCCTGGATTGTAAATTGAGTGTTATAAAGGGCATGAATTAGTCATGCAAAAGGTTGGGGGTTAATTTCTATGAGAAAATTTTAGAAATCCCATCTTCCTAAGAGACCATCTGAGAAACCTGTTAATTTATTGTGTTTTATATTTTCAATTGTGTCAAGTTGGTTGCAAGTGTACAACCATTGAAGAGCTCTGAGATTGTTCTAGAACTTTTCCCTGCTGATGAATCTAATCAAGTTCGAATTAATCTTTGTTGATCTTGGGCAAAATTGTGTCTGCTTTATTTCAGAATGTTTTCAAATAGTTTTTCTTGTTCCTATTGCAGTATTATGTTAAAATATCTCTGAATCACACAAGATCTTATCCCTTTGATGGTCTAGTGGCATTTTCAATTTCATTATGAGAATATCTTTCATCTGGTAGTGAAATAAAAAATTTTAAATCACTTTACCTTCATTTGTTGACAGAGATTGTTTGTAAGTCTATGGGTGTACCTTAGGCATGATGAACCAGAGATATTTAATGTTTAATTGAGTCTTTTAACTTGAGCCTTCATGTTAAATTCTTGAAGAGTGTGTGAAAATGTGCATATCTGGACCTCCATTGATGCACACCTTTTGCTTGAAGGAATATTTTAGCTATTCTGAAGCTTTCTATTGTGAGTTTTTCTAATTGCTGTAAAGGTTCTCAAAGATATGGAAAGGTCAAGTTTATCCTTCTTAGCCTCCCATAAAAATTTCTTAAAAAGAAATTATCCTACTTGAACCACCCCTGTTTGTCCTATGTATCAACAAATGAATAATTTCCATTGCCAAAATATGCAGAAGTAATTAGGTTGCAATGTCTTTAGTAACCTAAGCCTTGTTTATAAAATATCTCCATTCTTTAGAAGTGAAAAATCGTGAGAGTTAAATTATGGTGCATTGATCATATTTTCTCAAGGTTTTATTTAATAATTGTGCAAATAAATATTTACCAGTATCTTTCACCAATAGAGGTTAAAAAATGGGTCATGTCACCCTGGTTTAAAGGAAAAAGCTAAATTAGTGAGGATAGATCAAATCCTTTTGAGGTACTACCCATTTCTCCAATGCACGAGTGATAAAGAGGTAGATGAATCCCTTCCCTGGCTACAAAACAACATATATCTTGATCTTTCTGTATCTGAGTGTCTTTTCAAATCTATGATGCTACTCAAATTTTGAGGGAGAATCAATTTGGGTACCAATAGGTGGGAAGTGAGAATCATATTTTTGACAAGGTTTATTTAGAACAATGTTCCTATACTTATGCATGAGTATGATGGGAATAATCCTACTTTGGTAAACATACATAACTATTAGAGACACTGGATGCAAGGTTATGAATTTATACCACCATCTATGTGGGTACATAAGTTCTACTCCATTGTACATAGATGCGTGTAGACATGGTATGTGCATGATGAGCTCAAACAAGAGAATACAAGTTGGTGAGATATGATTGAAGGTATGGTGCAAAATTTTGATTATTTTTCTAATAAACCTCTAGTACATGAGGCTTTTCATATTATAAAGTGCATCACATTAGGGGATAACACGAAATGAGAAGATCTCATGATTTATTTACTTGGAGAAACTGATCCCCAGGCACACGTGGATACCTTAGAGACAAAAGAGGTGTAAAGGGCCATTCCTGGAGAGATAAAGATAAAGGGAAAATGGTATACCTCATTGAATATGAAGAGATTGAGAACATGGATATCAGCCATACATAAGGTGCATGAGAAGTAATGGAAACTGTAGATGAAAATGAACGCATGTACCGTGCTCCCTGTTAGTGCAAAATTATAGGACCCCATATTGCTTGTGGTTTTGTGTATGAGGCAACTAGTGCAACCTGCATAACATGGGATTTTCCTGTAGTGTGGGACCTTATAAGTAGGATAATTCTCCAGAGAAAGATGACTTCTTCTTCTAACCTAGTACCAACTTATCTAAAGTACAGAGAGAGGAAATCTAAATTAACCCTATTCTAATGCTTTCCAAGGAGACATGGATAGAAAGATGCATGAAGTAGAACTACTCTAAGTGAATTTCATGCATCAAGAAAGGATGAGATGATCCCAGTGAGAAAAAAATAGGGAGAAACCAAGAAGGAGAGGGCTGGTAGAAATTCCACACGCCAAGACCACAATCAATTCCTTATATTCATAAAAACACATCAAACTATGGACCCTGCAAAGAGATAGATATATACACAATATACTTATAAATGTAATGGAAGGAAAAAGATGCAATTCATACAAGTTAGGGTGAAAATGGCCACAAAACATGAATTTTATTTCTCAGAAACATGCAAAATCCATCATATCATAAGAACAAGACAAGATATTTTATAATAAGCCCAAATTTGAGGATTTTAAATCACAATAGCTCTGGAACAATTTTGACAAAGTTCCTTTGATATTTTTGAAAAATCCCTCTCAAAATGAGGTTAATTTTACAATTTATAGGGAAATTGGGATCACCAACCAGCAAGATGCATTGAAGACATATGGGTAACCATCTATTTTGGCACTTTTCCTACATGGGCGGTCATGAGTGTCATGCCTCATTAATTCTGTTAGTTGGGATTCCATTCATTCAACTACCCTCACGAGGCTTTCAATTTGTCCATATTTACAGCCGGCCAACCATGAGTTGAACAACCTTGACATGACCAACCATGAGCCGACCAACCATGTGCCAACCAACCATGAGCCAACTAACCATGAGCCAACCAACCATGAGCTGAAAAATCATGAGCCGACCAACCCTAAGCTGACCAACCATGAGCCGACCAACAAAGAGCCAACCAAACTTGAGCCAACCAAACATGGACTGACCAACCATGAGCCGACTAACCCTGATCCGACCAACCATGAATTGACAAACCATGATCCGACCAACCCTGAGCTGACTCCAACCCTGATTTTACAAACCATGAGCCAAAAAAACCATGATATGACCAGCCATGAGTCGACCAACCCCTGAGCCGACCAACCATGAGCTTTTTTCTTAGCTCACCATCTTGTCGTGAGTTATAACCAACTCGGTCGATCCAAACACACAAGCTACCCTACATGTTGCAAAAGCATTTTTCCTTTTCTAATCAACTGTTAATGTTCCAACCTACTAAATTTTCCATTCTGTAGGGGGTGTATAAAAATTGATAACACTCCCATGAAGACCAAGAAGGATAATATTGGCACCAAGGATGTGCCTAAAGAGGCCATCATTGGAGATAACTTATCAAAATAAGAGGTAGAAAATATCGTTGAGTTTATTGCGTGACTTCCAAAATTTATTCCCATGAGGTTACCATGAGTTGAAAGGAGTACACCCCTCATTGGGAGAGATGAAGATTAAACTAAAAGAAGGCATGCAACTGCTTTGGAAAAGGTCTTACAGGATGAACCTGAACCTACACATGAAGGTTAAAGTGGAAATTGAAAAAATTATTAAGAGTGGGATCATTGAACCAATTGATGAATTTGAATGGGTTATCCCTATGGTGATTAACATCAAGAAGGATGGGAGGATCAGGATCTATGTAGATTATAGGTAACTCAATGCCTCATGTGTTATAGGTCATTTTCCTATGCCATTCACCAAGGAAATCCTTGAGGGTGTTATAGGGTGCAAAATTTCTTCATTTATTAATGGATTTTTAGGGTATCACAAATTACGCATTGTGCGTGAGGATCAGGAGAAGACTAAAAATAACACTAAATGGAGGAAGCTTCACATACACTATGATGCATTTTTGGATTAAATAATGCACCAACAGTATTCTCATTCATAGTTATGTAGGAATTTAATGACTTCATCCATAAATTTTTACAGGTTTATCTAGATAATTGGATTGTCTATGGGTTAGTAAAAGATCACTGTGATAATCTAAGGCTTGCATTTTAAATATGTAGGAAGTTAAACATATCTCTCAACATGAAGAAGTTTATCTTTGCTACACCCTTTGGAACATTTCTTAGGTACATTATTTATAAGGATGGATTTTTGGCAGATCCCACTAAGATTGTAGTTATTTTAGGGTTAGAGGAACCTACCAATAAAAGCGAGGTGCATGGTTTCTTAGGGCATACTAGTTACTAATTTTTTTTTATAAAAGGATATGAAAAAATTGTTGTAGCCTTGGAGGAACTACCCAATGCCAAAGGAAATTTTTATTAGGGTGATGTGCAACAGAAGGTGTTTGAAGCATTAAAGTCATATATTACTACTGCACCAATTTTGTGCTTCCCATAATGAAAAAAACATTTCCGTGTGCATGTTGATGTCCTTTGGTATGGCTATCAGCAGTAATCTTGGCACAACTAGAGATAGGGTAATGTGGATCTTCCCATATGTTTGGTGAGTTAGGAATTTGAAACCAATAGCGAATAATTATACTATAACAGAGAGCGAGGCTTTTTCTATGATCTATGTGCTTAACAAGTTTTGACAGTACTAATTGGCCACCTTGTTCATCTTTTACACAAATCATATGGACATTGAATTACTTGGTCCACAGACCTATATTTTAAGGGTGCATCTATTGGTGGATACTTGTTTTTTAGGAATTTTATTTTACCATTGTTAGTTAATCAAAAAAGAGTAATCTGGGACCTGATCATTTATCAAGAATCAATTCTAGAGAGGATGCATAGAGTATTGAAGACATTATTCTTGATGTGTAGTTATTTAAGTTGAATTGCAAACCCATTGCTTTGGAATACATTGAAATATTTTTCAACACTGGGCTTGTGCTAGAGGGGATGAAAACATTGAAAAATAAACAACTTGATATACAAGCAACTCCATATCATCTTATTGGAAGAATTTGTATAAAATGGGCCGCAAAGAGGTATTGCGTAGGTGTGTTATGGAGCATGATCGTGAAGTTATCATGGAGGAATATCATGGCAGAAATGTAGAAGGAAATTATGTAGGAGATGTGACTACATGAAAGATCCTTCTTGTTGGCTTATGGTGGGAAACATTCTATAAGGATCCTAAATATTTTGTTAAAGCATGTGATCAGTGTCATAGAATTGGAAATCCTGTACATAGAGATGATATGCCTTTGCGGCCTATAATAAACACATGAACCTTTTGAGAAGTGGGTTGTTTATTTTGTAGGACCTATTACACCATCCATGCACAAGACTAGGGGCATACTACATTATCACTTGCACTAACTATTTAACAATGTGGGAAGAGGTTGCTCCTAGAAAATATTGCACAACAACTACATCAACAAGGTTCCTTTGGGAGTATATTATTAGCAAGTATGGATGCCCTTTAATCTTCACAAGTTATAGAGGAACTCATTTCTTGAATTGAGACAATCAAAATTTTGCTAGCATAGTTTATGGTGGTGCACTATAAAACTACCCCTTATCACCCTCAAGTGGATGGAATTTTTGAATATTTTAAGAATATTTTGGAAAAACACTCACAAAGATATTTGATGTTGGAAGAAAGGATATGGATGATAAAGTATCAGATTGTACTTTAGGCATATAGAACAACCTATAAATGGTTGAACAAGGCCACACCCTTTCAGTTGGTGTTTGGAATAGAGTTTGTACTTACTTGTGGAATTTTTGTTACCATCCCTGCGTATTGCGTGTGAAGGAGGACTGGCTGATGAAAATGATATGGAAGAGCACATTGAGAAAATTATGCAATTAGAATGAGTGGTGTGCCATTTCACGGTGGATCTAGAAGATGGAAAAGGCAAGGAAGAAGGCTTGGCATGATAGGAACATCAAGAAAAATTCTTTTATGGTTGGGAAGATGGTCCTTCTATATGACTCCAAGTTTGTGCGCCACCCAGGGAAGTTGAAGGTACACTTGGTGGGACCCTTTGTAGTGACCAAGATACTTGAATTAGGTGCATGTCAATTGTTGATGCTGGATGACACCATTTTTCTTGGTTACTTCAATGGGAGTAGGCTGAAACCCTACTATAAATAATTTTCTTTGTGTTTGTAATAAGGAAATATTTCCATTTAGATTAGATTTCCCTTTCATGTTTTGTTTTCTCTTTTCTTATTTTGTTGTAATAAGTGTGTTTACGCACCGGATTTGATTACTATTTATTGAGTTGATGTGCTAAGGATTGCACATACCTTTATGCCGGGTGAAAACAATTATAACTATACGAAAAAGAGGTCTTGAATATTGGTACTTGCCTTAGATTTAGTTTAGAGGTGTGCGCAAGAAATTTGACATCGGGGTTATCTATGGATACGATATGTGTACAAAAAAAAAAAGTAAGGTGGCACATGTGTTTCAGGTGCTTAGGATGATGGTGCTAAAAATGAATTTTTCACATTGGGAAGCCAAACGAGAAAAGATGGTTGTGTAGTGTGATGCGAGGGAGGCAACAAAAGGATGGAATAGTTGGTGTGTGGAATAAGGAAGATGGATTGTAATGTAGTAGAGTGTGCATTAAGATGTATGCATCCTGGAAAGTAGTGGTGTGCTAGAACATTATGACTACTGTGCACAGAAGAAATTATGAGTAAGTGCGGAAAAAGAAAAAAGCATATTTAAATTTAAATATGTGGTAGGTGAGGATTAATTAAATGTGGAATTGTTTTTAATAAATATATAAAAGAGGTTGTGGGTAAAGTTCATTTTACCTTACATATTGAAGATATCTGAGCCATTGAAGAGTGATTAAGAGTGAATAATTGTGAAGAACTTGTGTAAAAGAGAATTCATGAACCAAATAATATTTTCAATACTGCCCAAGTTAAGAGATCCTTCAGAGGAAGTGTGAGTGTAAGGAGAAGGCACCGGAATTATAGTAAGCTAGGTTTTGAGGTTAAATTACAGAGCTAGGGTTTGGAGAAAAAGCACAAAAATTTTTGAGATTTAGAGCTAGGGTACACAGGTTTTGAAGGGAGAACCAGAGTATGAGGAAAAGTAAGGAGTGAAGGGATTTGAAGAAGGAGAAGCACTCGAGGAAGTACATGAATTTTGGGTAGAAAGTATTCAATACCTAGGGCTTGAAATTTGAATAAGCTTGAAGTTTGAATTAGAAAAATGACACCAAGGAAGGAACCAAACATCACAGAATGGAAAATGAAAGGATTCAAAGGAAATAATCATGATAAAAGAAGAATGCCTGAATAATGGATTCTCTAAAATGTAGTATCCAAGGAGAGGTCATCATTGGAAAGCCATGTTAGAATTGCACTTGATTAAGTGTAAGGTTAGTGACTTTAACCATCGCTCAGAGGATAATGAGTGTGAAATAGAGAATAAAGAATGAAGTAATAAGGAAAGATGGGTGAAAGGACCTCAGATGGAAAATTTGATCTATTATGACTAAGGTACAAAAAGGACTTGGAAATGCAGGAGTCCTTCAGCTGTATGAGCTTCCTACTTTGGAAATCTTGAGTGCTTATATCAGTGGTTATTATCAACACATCCATGAAGATTAGTTTTATTTTACAGGAAGAAGGATGCGCATCATTGCACTGTTGATTAGAAAGTTACATGTTTTTGCAGTTTAGGCTAGGAGATAGAACCTGACTTGAGGATGATGTAGGAGATAGAGGCCACTACTATTGCATTTAACTACCAGTGGTGAGGCCACACGATGGACATTGTGAAAATAATAACCTAGCTATAAGAGTTTTCACATGTGCCTGGTTAGTTGCAAGTTAGGTGCATCAAAGAGGTGGACCCAAGTAAACAAAGAGATGGCTCCACATCACAAAATGATGGCAGGTAAGACTGTATTACAACATTTCCTCCTTCATTTCCAAAGGAATTATTGAAGAAGTGTAAACATAGGTGAGAAGATAATTTGGGAGCCATCCTCCTGACTATTGTATATTTTGAGATTGGGGTTCTAGATGGGCCAAATGACAATGTATGGAAGTATCCTATGGAAGATAAGTCCCCCGTGAAGAGGTTTGTAGAATATACATGTGATGGATTTACTAATGTATACAAATTAAGGGTGGATAGATGGTACAAACAGGATGTGTGAGGCATTTGAGAATGAGTGGAATGTAACAAGGGAGTTTCCCTAAGTTCTGGATGGTCAAGATAAGTTTGTGGTATATCAACATTTCTATTTGGGCATGCTTTTTGAAGAATAGGGATAAAAACCCCTAGTGTAAACTTTTGTTCACCTTCATAATGAGGTACTTCCAAGCCTCGGTAAATAGGTTATATGATGCATGGAATTTGAAATTTTATGTGAATAAGGTAGGATGGTGATTAACCACACATTGCATGCAAGAAGTATGTGTATCCAAGGTAAGGATAGACTATGTGGAGACAATGGAATCGGATGATATAGACATCACTCCTAGAATCTAGTTGTGGGCAAGAAGGAAAAAGAAAAGGGTATATATCTACTTGAGGCCTAAAATAACAATGGAAAGTATGTGATGAAGAATATCTTCCACTCCCACCACCACCTCAAGGGTAAGTAAGATGGTTAGGCATAAAGAGGACACAAGGTTACCCCCCAAGGAACAAGAAGAAAAGAAAAGAATAAGGATGAGGAGGAGGAGGTAGAAAAAGAGGATAACATTGCACTGGATCAAGGCCACAGAAGGAAATTAAAGAGAATGCACAAAAAGAAAGAAAATGGTGTAGGAACCTCAAAAAATATGAGGAAATCACCAAGGGTCACTCCACCTAAGCCAAGTATAAAGAAGAAGACCCCTACAGTAAGGAGAAGGAGAAATTGGTGACCCCTAAGGATAGTGATGAAGAGAGGTTAGAAGAAGATGCGACGCACATGAAAAAATCCAATCATCCATGATGTGGAGGATAAGAAGATCCCAAGGAAAAGGATGTACAAAATGATGAAAAATTACCAAGTGATCATGGGGAAGGCCCCACAAAAAAAGAGGAGGAGAAAGAAAGGAACGATGACAAGTCATCTAAGGAAGATGTGGGAGCTTTAGGCGGAGAGGGAGAAAATGCATGCCCAGATACCCATAGGAAGACACACTGGTGGGAGAAATAATAAGGAGGAGATCTTGTGTACACTAGAGGTAAGCTACATTTATGATCAAACTAAGGTTTTAAAGGTAAGATTTCAAAGCATGGTTCCAACTGAAAAACTCTATGGCTGGGAGATGATTGATCCTAAGGGTGTGGCCATGTGTATAAAGAAGATGCTCTCCTAGAGCATGCAAAATCACATGGAGGATCCATAATTTTACTTTAGTGAGGAATCATGTGTAAGGTGTAGAATGAAGAAAGCACCAAATTCCACCCATATGACTGTAAAGCCAATATAGTTGACAAATGAGTAGGCTAGTAATGCCTTAAATAAGATGGCAAAAAAAGTGGCTCGGAGGAATTTGGATAAAGGGGCCACCATCAAGGTATTGGTTAAGATAAGAAGAATAAAGAACACGAAGTATGAAAACTTACAGAGGCTCAAGATAAAGTAAAGAAATGCGTGAATTATGCATTCATCAAGGCCAAACATATTTTAGACTTAATTAATAAAGTGTGACCAAATCTAGGACACAAATATCAAGATGAATACCCAACATCACTGCATTAGTTGAAAGATCTTGTAGGAATACTACAACATGAGAAAAACTATGCACAAATGCCTTCAAAAGAAAAATTAGCTGTAATACAGAAGGTGGAATAAGGAATCCATAGTGCGTAAAACATTAGAATATGATGCATTAACCACCATGTTGAAGGATGAGCTTAAAAAGTCAGGATGGGTGTTTAATAGTTGTTAAGACCTTGATATCATTCTTAAGGCATACATTATCAAGGAGGAAAATGAAGTTAAACAGGTGCAGGTGGACATAAAATATGAAAAGATTGGATGATAGGAAATCATGGATGAAATTTCAAAGAAGTGAGATGTGCTCAAAATAGTTCGAGAAGCCTTTGAAACTAGTCTAAAGGAGCTTGGGTATTTTTTGTGCGAAGGATGGATGAATTTGAAGGAGTGATCTCAGGACTTGCTAGGATTATTAGAGAGCTCAAGGAGAATGGTGAAAATATGGACCCCAAGACGTAGGTATCAGAGATTGCAGGATTATTACCAGATGAAGCTGTTAAGGAGTTAATAGAATGGAAGAAGTTGGAGAGCATCCTTAATGTAGAGTTTCCTAAACTATTGTAGCCATCCCAAGAATTAAAAAAGTGTGCTAAAATAATATTTCATTCATTGGGTGTATGCCCCTTATTATTTCACCTGCATATTATTTATTCTATTCTTATGGGAAAATCATTTGATTTGTTAACTTTTGGAGAGAAAAGTTGAGCAACATATTGTTGAGGACAGACAATATCCCTAGTGTGGGGTAATTTTGGTGGGGGAAATTGAATATTCGATAGAGCAAATACTTATGCACAACAGTAAGCACATAAAAAATATAAGGATAAAATGACAAAGGCACACTCAAAGGTAATATGGATCAACATACGAGGTTGCATGCACAAATGCAATAGAAGGACTTAGCTAATTTTATAAAAGCTAAAAATTAGAAAAGCAGATTTGGAGTGCCGCCTATGTAAATATACAAAAATAGAGGAAAACATGAAGACTTAATGGCCAAGTAAGGGATAATAACGCATATGCAAAGAAGGATAAATATAATGCATGGATTAAGTTAATAATAGGATTAATGTAAGTTTATAATCAGGATAATCCATTATTAGCAGCCTTCGTAGAAAGCATGCAAGATACTTCTATGAGTACGCCTATTATTAGGAGAGTGTTGGGATGTGAAGGGAAATTTCCCACTTCTATATATCTAATGTATGTATTTATTAAGGAGTAATTTGGATGGGAGGAAGAGTTGTGTTGTTAAGGAACTGTTTAGGGTTTGATGTTTACGTGCATGAACCTGCATACTATTGTAATGACTGTAATATGTATTCAGATTTCGTAACATAATGAATTATGGTTATAATGGATACTTATGGTTTGATAATGGTAGTTTATATGTATGTATATGGTTCTTTGATGATGCAGATGATCTTAGTTCTTTTTTACATCAATTAAGTATCTTCTTTATTATACGTGTTTCCAATTATGAGGATTATTGTACATAAATGAGTAACTTGATTATGAATATGGTAATCATGCATGCTGAAAATTTTATGAGCATAAAAAAGGAGGGACCTATTGGCTACGTGCACTTTAGGTGAACATTCAAATATGTATGGATGAAGTGCCAGTGTGCCTAGATGATGAGTTTGCAAACAAAAGACTACAAGTGACGTAAATAAAAAATGAATCAATAATGGTCTCAATTTGAATGATAATATCTATATGAGGATTCTTAGTGTGAATAATGGTGATAGGGAATCAATTGACATACTTATTACATGAGTGAGGTCATAGAGCAGGGGGTTATTGGGATATATTGGCATTGACATGATCAAAAGCATTGATCATAAGGTTTCTTTCTTTAGGTTCATCGTCATCTAAGTTGAGAAGGTTGGGTAGAGCATGGTCCTCTACCTTAGTATGACCACTATACCCATGAAGGGAATTTACAGGATAGTTGAAGCATTGGTATTCTTAGTATGGGATGGTAGGGAGTTATTCAAGGATGGGAATTTATAATGTCCCATGTCATAGTTAAAAGGATTAATTTCAATTTTTATTTTATAGATAGCCATTAAGTGTTCAAAATTAACACATTGACAGGTGGATGATGTGATTAGTTCACACTCAACATAGAAGGATATTACATATAAGGTGAATTTGAAGATCATGATCTTGACATGAACATGTGAGGATGCATAGTGGTAGGAAACACAATGCAACCAATAGGGGGAATTTTCCTGCAATCATAACCTTGCTATGTTCTCTTGGTATATTTTAGGTTATCAATGATGTAGCCAAGTATCTTAATAAATTTGAGGGAAGTGACACAAGTAATAGAACATTCATCTATGAGGGAAATATTAATCTTAGGGTAGCCAATTTGGACTGAGATAAAGAAGCGAGGATATTTTTCATGAAAGGTAAAATCGTCATGAATTATAGAATCAAGAAATAAATGAATGAATAATGAACAATTGGTATAAAGATAGGAAGAAATAGATACATTTTCACATTGATTCATGATGCTCTCTTTTGAACCGTGTAGGGTAGTTTTCTACCCCAAAATGGAAAGAAAAATTATTTTAATAGAAAATATTACCACCATAATATGATCATAATGTTTAGGCGAGGTAAAAATAAGTTCTAAATAATAGAATTTGATTTGGAAGTTGAGATATTTATACAAGAGGGTCTCAATTTTCACGTATGACCTATGAAATTATCTAATTTTGGGAGGGGTTAGTTTGGAAAGGTTTTGAAGAAGGATAACTGTAAGATAGCTTTGGAAATTGTTTTTTCTCTAAAACATTTATGGGATCAACCGTGGTAGGATTATATACATAATATAAGGAGAACACGTAATTTATTCCTTCTTTGTCACATTATTCAAATACAATTACAAGAACAAGGTTTGGGGGCATGGGAATTTTTTTCTTTTGATTATTTTAGAATTTTCATACTTATATTCAGTTGTACAACACATAATGGGGGCATGTTGCATTCATTTCCTTTTTACTGTTTGGCTTATTTTGAAAAATTGGGCCTAGATCCACCTACAACAGTGTGGTCCATGTAGTTCTAGAAGGTATAATAGAGTTTAATCTCTTCATAGGTTGTACTTCCTCTCCTATTTTAGATTTATGAGGGAAGCTTTCAGCGTTACTAAAAATTATAATACATTACTCATTTCTATTAATGGGGTGCTTTAGTTCTTCTATCTCCTCTTTGTTATTAGGGTACATGCACTCAACACTTTAGTTTCTCACTCAGCACAATTGGGGATTGATTACCCCCAATCCTTTGAAATTTGAGCAATAAATCCAAATATCTAAAGTACGAAAATAATGGGAGATTTTATCTCTCTATAAGATGAAAATGTGTATTCCTTCCATGTTTTGCATCTTCTTACCTCACTTTATGTAAGTTCAATTTTACAAAAGTTACAAGCATTATTTACCTTCGAGTTATAGTTAATTTTCTATTATAGACATTGAATATACTTTATGTTGTAGGTTTTACCATGGAGCATGCAAACACAAACACATCAGAAGACAAAGTGTATGTGTGTGTGCTTAGGTACATTTTTCCTTTAGGCGTGAAATTTTCAAATATATGCTTGAAGGGTAAGAAAATGTAAATAGTCAAATTTGGTACTTTATCCTATGGAAATGACAAGTTGTGGTCTTCTTTCCTACTAAAAATGATCAAAAAATATTATCAATAAGCACATATTTTTATCTCCCTCAAGTTATTCATCTCCACACTCTGCTATTTCATTCATCTGAGAAATATTATTTAGCTAAAGTAGTCATTCAAATCCAAGAATCATTCTAAAACTTTTGATTTTACATCACTAAATGCCTATCAAAAACCATATGATTAGGTCCATAATTAACTATGATCCTAGCTGATATGTATAGTCCTATCACCTCTTATCTTGCAAATTATATTTTCAATTTTATTATGTTATAAGTGTCATTTTATCTTTTTTAGGTTCAACCTTAATATGACATTTTACTTACGGAAGATTATATAAGCACTTTAATATCACTCCAAATATCACATAAGTCACATAACACTTTTATAAGATCTTATTGCAAATATCAACAAAAAATAATTTAGGTATCTCTTAAATATTCCTAAAGTAGTTGCACATCATTTAAAACAACCACTACATGTACTCAACCAATTAAAAGAGTCTATTTTCCTCCATTTCCAAGCATGTAAATGTATTAGATCCTTATATTATAAATATAAAAATCACTTCAAACATTATAATCTATTTCCAAGAGAAAAAGGGTTTATTTTAGTTGTTAAAGCACATCACATCACATTACTAGTGAATTGGGTACATTCTCAACTCTATAGTTAGGATGTTATCTTTATGTCAAGATACACAATGAAACACATAAGATGTTGTATTAGATTTCTTAAAAAAATAACTAGAACTACATTATCCTTACTCCCACTCAAGGGGATGTCATGAAATAATTGGAATAGTTCAACGTGGGTTTCCAACCAAGTGTGGTTTATCGTCACCCACACACTAATTTATCCTTATGTTATCTAATTCTTTGATGAGGGTATTGTAGATTTGTAGGGTTTCCACTTATTTTTAGTTGTTTTAAGGTTTTGTGAACTAAATTGATATATATTAAATAATATTTCTAGACCACTGATGAACACCAAAAATTTTAGGGTACGACTACCTTCTAGGTTAGAACCGGATAATTTAGGTCCATAGTGCACTACAATCTTGACCAAATCATCATTCAATTATTAATTCAGGAGTGAAGAACCTATATGAAATTCCCTACCTATATCTACTTGTGACACCAATAGATCATCTTATGAGTTATCTAGGCGATCATATTAACTCTAATTACATCGTTACTTGATTATTGGATGATTGTAATTGTAAAACCCTAGTTCTAATTATGTAAATCTAATACACATTTCCTCAATTAATTATTTCCTATAATATTTAATTTTACACTTAAAATGGATAAATTTTGATATTCAAATTTGTTAACTTATCATTTGGAAATGATAAGTTTGTTTTTGTTCCCTTATTCAGACAATTGGTCACATTTGAAGCTCAATCAACCCATCTTTATATCTCTCTCTTGACTTTCTCATTTCCACACTCCGCTTTTTTTTATATGGTAATTATTATTAAAAAAATTATTAATTAAACCCTAAGCATTGTTCTCATACCTTAGATTTTAGCTCATAATCTACTTAGGTAAAATCTTACAATTTTAGTCCAGAATGGACTATGTTCTTGGTCAAGATATACAATTTTTACCCTGTTATATTATCACTTTATGTTCAATTTGATTATATCATATGTGTCATTTTATCCTCCTAAGTTAATCATTAGAATGACATTTCACCTACAAAATCCTATATAAACAAGTCAATATCACTTCATAACTCACTTAGCACTTTCATAAGTTCATATTATAAATATCAACACAAAGCACTAAAGGCTCTCATAAATCTTATTAAAGTAGTTGCACATCATTTAGAGTAGCCACTACTATAGGTTTGAATCAATCAACTAGGTCAAATAGTCTATATTCCTCCATTTCCAAGAATTTAAAGGTCATAGGGTCATGTTTTAACAAAGAATAAGTCACTCCAAAAATGGTTAAAGGTATTTAAGAGACAAAAGGGTTTAGGCTAAAAGGTCAAGCACACCACATCACACTACTACCATATCGAGTACATTTTCTACTCTATAGTTATCATATTACATTTGTGTCAAGAGACACATAGGCACATATAGGGGGTAGATTTTATTGCCTTTATAGTTATAAAAGAACTATGAGAACTACATGAGGTTTGATCCCACTTGAAGGGATATAATGCAACACTTGGATTGGATCGACATGAATTGAATGCTGATAGAATTTTAGTCATAGCCATGCATTGATTTATCCTTTTTTTATTCAATGATATGCTAAAGGGTATTGTAGGTATGTAGGGTTTTAACTTATTACAGGTCATTATAGGTTACATCTAGGCTATGTCAGCTAGAGAAACATACACCGACATATGTTTCCAAGAAAATAAATCATGGGATGAGTTCCAAAATCTCACTACAAGTAATTATAAGACTGTACAAAAGAAATTAGGACTATATAAAACTAGTTGAGACCATATATAAGTTGTATAGTCCTACATCAGAGCAACTTATAGCTACAGTATAAAAAAACATTTTTAGGTTCAGATAATCTTATTTACCTAGTTTACATATCTAGATAACCTTTTTTCCAATATTTACAACTAATTATTCATCTCTTCTTATATTTTTGAACTTTCATTACATTTTTTATTATTATTACAAGTATTAATGCATTATTCTAATTATACATGGTTAATTATAAATTGAGTAATTCAAAATAAGCCCCTTTCACAAACTCTTATATCCTATATGAATACATATCCACACCACATATCTCATATATGTTTTAGGGTGTAAAAATTTTGTGAACCTAATCCTTTATCAAATTTATCACTTTCTTCATCCCCTAGTTTCCCTAGGGTTTCGTATCCACTTTGTGTATTCAAATTTAATTCTTATTCCCATCTATTACATTCCCTAAATCTTGTTTTCACTTTTTGTTAGGGTTTCATGATTTTTCATTCCCTTTGGATATATTTATAGGGTTTCTTATTTGTCAACATATATTTTATTACTTCTAGGGTTAGTTATCCTTTGTTTAGTCATGGATTTTGGTAGGGTCCTTTCCATGTGGAATCATAAGGGCTACCATCTCTATACCTAGGTCCACATCTCTTATGAGATCGTGACTAAATATATTGAATATTTTTATCATTCTATTGGTACTCTTAACCCTATTTATTATTTCCCTTTGCATCATTTTTAAGATCATCCTGAAACTTGGGTTCAAATTATAGTTATTTTGTGAGGTTTCCTTGTAATTTGAGATCATTTCTATCACTACACAATGTATCCACCCAACTATAAACCTCCCAATTTGACTCCTAAAGTTAATGTCACTCACCACTACATAATTGATTATATTTATATAATTGTATATCATAACTCACAACCCAAGTTATAAATGCCCCATACATATTATGTCTTAGAGACTTTGTTTTCTTGTGACGAAGTAGTTGAGACTAGATCTCCCAATTCACCCAAGATATGTTCTAGTATGAGATTGATGTTTTTTTTTATTGAATTATTAATTTTTATTATTTTCATTCTCTTATCATTCATCTTGAAATTTTTTATGATTCTAATAATTTAGACATTACTAGGGAGCTAACACCTAGTGTAAATGGTTATTTTTGTCTTCTCATCTTCTAGATACAACTAATGTTGAAGATGATTCCAATATTTATGATCATGATGATGTTTGGCCTCTTCCTCCACTTAACACAATAAATTATGGTGTTTCTTACTCTTCTAATAGTGATAAATTTTTTTATAATGATGATGAATGTAAAAATGTGTGTTATCCTCCTCCTCCCATAGATGATGATGCACATGTCAAGTTTGTTATTTAAAGTAATAATTATATTTATATTGATGTAACTCATCAATTCAAAAATAATATTCATACATGCGATTCTTCTCTTTCTCATGAATACAATAATAATGCTTTTATTTGTGTCTCTACTCTTCCTAATGAATGAAAAAATCATATGCATATATGTGTCTCTTGCATGCCTCTTATAAATGCTAATTTGAAAAATTCTAATATGAATTATGTGTCTATTAGGGAAATGGAACATGTTAATGGTTATAATAATGACATATTTCATAAGGCTATCCTAGAGTTTATTAAAGTATTACAACATGATTTTAAAGTTTGAATCTAAGTTATGAGTATAGAGATCAAATATCTTGAGGCTGAGATCAAATACATAATAAATTCAATGCACAAAAATTCCAATTATGTCTCTACACATATCGAGCACTTTAAATTTTAGACTTGAGGAAATAAATATGATATACATGATACACATGCTTCATATTTTTCTTTTAATCAAATTAACTTACTACATAGAGGTAATTATTTTTATATTCCAAGAAATAAATATCATGTACTAAGGAAACATCCATAGAAATCACCTCTTTGGTTTGATAAGAATGATAGACCATGTGACATTCTATATGAGCTACTTGATAAGATATTAATCCATTTTGTACCTAACTATTATTATCCTCTTTATATGCTTAATGGGATCGAAGGAAATTGATTTTATAACTATCATGGAATCAATGGGAATCATGAAAATGATTGTTATGATTTAAACCATACAATACAACTTGAGAATAAGGGAATTATTTATTTTGATAAATGATATTCTAATCAATATTCATCTCTTAATTAGACGCATAAATTTATGGATGTTATGGTCACCCAATATGGTTCCCATAACAATGTACTACTTTTTCAACCTCCTATGAGAGATGTCTCACAGAGTGGGGCCTATCTTATTAAATCATCTCAAATCACAAAACCTAAATGGGTACCCGAAGTTCACACATCTATACCAGATGAACATAATATGATACTAAATAATACAACTTCATATAAAGTACAAGAGCCATATAATACTAAAGTAGATATGAAAGTAATACATCCTTAGAAAGAATCAATCTCATTGCAAGAAACATATCATATTATTTTGTAAATGGAAAAGGAAGTAATATAGAAATAATAAGAGAAAAGGGCCAAAGAATAGTACAAATGTAATACAAGAACTTGTCCATGGGTTTAGATAAATTAGATGATGCAAAAGCATAGTCTAGGGGAAACAAATAGAAAAAACCACAAATAATATTATTTTACCATTTTATTAGTCAATTCAAAAAATGACATGACTTTGCTATTGATAACTACAATAATGATTATGAAAAGTTTGATATGTTAGATGAGTGTTTTTTCATGTTAAATTTCAATCCCATTGATGATGATTTTTTTATTATCTACATGGGTATTGGAACATACTGATTAAATGATTCTAAATGCAAGATTAAACAATCATCTTCTATTATAGATGCTAATCAGAAAGCAAAACAAGTCATAATACATGAAACATACATCACTATTTTCAAAAAATGGTTTCTAAATAAAGAACCACCACAACATGATATACCTGCAAAAAATTCTTTTTCGATAAAAGCATTACTTATTTCTCAACATCTCACTATTGAGTATAAATATGCAAAAAGGGAAAAATATAACACCCAATATATTTACCTTTTCATCATCTTGATGTGTTACTATAGTAGCACCTTCTTGCCAATATTAGAAAAATTCAATGAAAAAACATTCAAGCACCTAAAATTACATTTGATATACATATATTTTTCCTAATAATGATTTAGTACTTCTAGTAGGTCTTTTAATCCTCATATGATATTCAACCATTGGATAAATTCACTAATTCAGAATCACTTCTCAAAAACCTAGTGGCATATGAGGACCTCCCTTAATTATTTATCAATAATAGGTTTCCATGCACTATACATGCACCCATGTTCTTTGGTGAAGGAGATACTTCTGATATTCCTGCTAACAATTTTGATGTTATCCTTACTCAAAAAAAGTTATATCAAACCAATTCAATCACAATGATTGTTATGAACACATAAAAATAACTATTAATAGAGTATAATATTATGAAACATGGTGCTCAATCAAAAGTACTATACACATACTACTTATAATGATTATGTCCCTCATCGACCTTTGATTAAGTCCTCTATTGCACATTTTATTCTAAGTGGGCATTTCCATCCCAAGTATCATATGAAACACTATGAATTCTACATAGGATACACCATATTATCAGTATTTTTTATGACATATGTGAGTCTCAATCCTCCTCCACCTTATGGGTTCACGCATGCCTCCTTATGAGGACCTCATTAGGTAGTTTTTGTGCTACCTCCTTCCCTGTACATAACGACTTTCAAATAGACAAAAACATTTAAATAATCATATAAGATAAATTTTTTTACATATTTGTAATAAAACATGACCTATTTATGACTTGATTGGCTATATTGTTACTTGATATATGTTATTTTTCATATTGTCTTGATAGATAACATATTTCTCTATATTCTCCTAACACAAGTGCATTCATGAGGTATATTGAGCTTGATGTAAGAAACATAAAAATTTATGCACAATGATAGGTTTCATCTTAATCCCTTCCTAATGAAACTAATATTTAGGGGCATCCACAACATTATTCAAGTGATTTTGTTTCATTACAATTATTTTCTCCTTCCTTGTTTAACTTGATTACAAGTATTATGTATATGTTACCTTTTTTAGCTAACAAGACTAACACGTGTCTTGTGCATAACTAACATATTTTCCTTGATGATATTTTTCACTACTATCGTCTTTTATACTTGGGTAAGTGCAGCAAGTTGGGGGACTAAAATGGGGTCATAAGTGGATGTCATATTGTAAAAAACAACAAAATATCAATTTGCAGGGATTATTAGCAATATGCACACTCAAAATTGGAAAACGTTATATAAATATGAATCATAGCATCCAGAATCTAGTTTCTAAAATACTAAAGTTTTTTAAAAATGGACAAGTTTAGCTATATTAAACACTCCAAATTCTATGACTTGGTTTTTTTTTAAAACACCTATAAGATTATAGTTCGTTTACTCGAAATTTGGATGACCAAAACTTGTTAATTTTTTTTCCCTTTAGTGAAAGTTAGATACCACTATCTATCTTGGGATGTATTTTATTTTTGTATTTTGTTGAGAAATATTTTTTTTTAATGATATTTTCCGTGAAAATGGTCAGAAAAAATATAGAAAACGGAGCACATTCCATTTTCCGACCATAACTACATCAAAATATAGCGAAATAAAATATTTTTTTTAACGTTTATAGAATTTTACCACACTTGGGATGGTATAGGTTTTATCACATTTTGACAAGTGAATTTTTTTTTGCAGTATTAAATGTAGACATGAAGATTCATGGGAAAAAGTGTCTCAAAGACCTATTGTTAGTAAAAAATTATAAATTGATATTTATCTTATTCTATTCACTTTAAAATCAATATTTATATGAGCTAACTATCTCCCCTATGTGATGGTACCATTTTTGTGACATGTTTTTGAATTTTCGGCATGGTTCTAGTCCATGGAAGAGAAAATTAGAATTGATGATACTTGAAGAACTGTGATTGAGATTTATAAACCACGATCCTAGTTCTAAAATGGTGGGAAAAATGAGGGTTGTGGCTATTTTTTGGTATCAAAGAACCACGATCATGGTTTTTATAAAGTGCGAGCGCAGTTTGTAAAGCGCGAGCATAGTTTATAAAGTGCAATCATGTTTTTAGGTTTGGAATTTCCTGAGTCTAGAAAAATGGACCGCGATCATATTTTTTAATACCGCGATCATGGTTCGTAAAATTAGGGTTTTGATGTCCAATTTTTGGTCCCCCAACTTGTTGCACTTACCCACTTGCTTGACTATATTATTTTATGACTTGTTTAACAAGTTGTTTACTTAGTGTATGTAACCTAAGTGCCTTGATTATCTTTCAACACTATGTTCATCCCATGTTTTTGATTTATGCTTATCTTGTGTACATACACTTGCATATTTGTATGCAACCTAACGTGGATTTTATATTATTTCCTTGTCATAATTTTTTTGTCCCATGTTTACAGCTCTATGCCTTAATGTGAATATTTTCTATGCTATTACTTATCTTAGTTTAATTGGATATCCCTTTACTATTATGATTACTTTATTCTATACTCATGTATTATTTTTACTCTTACTTGTTACATATTACACATTTCTTTCTTTCTGTACCATGATCTCTACCATGCACAACCCATGTTATCAAGAATATGATTCTAATAATGACCACCATTATATAATTTTATGTGATATAATATTAGACTTCTATGACATGGGCACACATATTTTATTTTGAGCCACACACTCAAATACTTCATCACATTTGCTTTAAAAGAGGTGGCATTCATAAGAATACATTTTACATCTATGGCCTGCATATGTAGATTACATGACACATACACATGTTTTTACCAATTACAAACCCTAAAAAATAGATATAGATAAAAAAAGTGGAAAAAAATATGCATTGATCAAAATTTTCCACTCCTAGTCAAGACTAGTATAATCCAACCTACTAGATTTTCATTTCTTATGGGGACATTCTAATAAATTTCCAACAATTTTAGATTCCTATAATTATTTACATAATTTTGGTACATATACATACATAGTTGACACATTTTAGGGAATTATACATGAGCGATGAGTAATTCATTTGTTCTCCATTATACTACTCAAATGAAATTACAAGAACGTGATTTGGGGAAATGGGCCTTCTTCCCTTTTTCATTATTTCAGCATTTACATCCAGACTTAGTTGTACAACACATAATAAGGGAAATGTCAATCCATTCCTTTTATACTGTGTAGTTTATTTACAAAATTGGCTCTAGATTTGTATGCAACAATGTATTCTATGGGGTTTCATAAAGTATCAAGGATGAGTTATTTGTAGGTTGGACTTCCTATCCTCTTTCACATTTTTGAGGGAAGGTATTAGGGTTATTAAATATTCTGATACATTATTCTCTCTTAACGAGGTGCTTTAGTTCCTCTCTCTCTTCTCTTTAGTGTTGGGGTGCATGCAATAAACATTTGGGTTTCTTCATAGTCACAATGGGGGACTGATCACCCCCAATAATTCATCATAGTAATAATAAATCAAAATATATAAAGTACAAAAAAATTGCAGCTCCTCCGTCTTTAAAATGAACATTTTCCCCCCACATTTTACATCTCTTTTATGTTACTTTGTTAAAGTTAAATTTTATAAAAGTTCCAAACATTATTTACATTTAATTTACAGTTCAATTAATACTATGGACATTGAATACATTATGTGTTTCATGTTTCATCATGGAGTATGCCAACACTAACATATGAGAAGAGAACTATCAAGTGATAAATTATCTCTGCGCACTCAGATATATATTTCCTTTAAGCATTAAATTTATAATTACACACTTAAAGGGGGCACGAAATGTACACAATAAAATCTGGTAACTTGTCCTTTGGAAATGAAAAGTTTGGTTATGTTACCTTCACAAAATAAATGTTCACATTCTAATCTCAATACACACATATTTCTATCTCTCTCTTAATTTGATCATTTTCAAACCTTGTTTTGTCATTCATTCAGGAAATATTAATTTTAAAAATTAGTAATTTAACCCCAATCATCATTCTTGAAATTTAATTGCTATATCACTATATTCATGGGTAAATCCACATAGTTCTGTTGCATAGTTGACTATGCTCATGACCGACTTATACGGTCCTACCACCTTTCATCTAATGATTATGTTTTCAATTATATTATTTTATGTGTCATTTTATCTTATTAGGATCATCCTTAGCATGAAATTTCACCTAAAAAAGCCTACATAATGAATTCAATCTCACTTAATAGCTCAAAGACACTTTCATAAGCTCTTATTGCAAATATACACACCAAAGCAGTTACAACTCTCTTAAATATTCCTAAAGAAAATGCACATCATTTAAAGTAGTCACTACTATAGGTTTGAAGCACTCAACTAGGTCAAAGAGTCTAGCTTCCTCCATTTTTAATCATTCAAAGGTATTAGAGCCATGTCTTAGCAAAGAAAAATCACTCCAAGTATTATAATAGGTTTTCAAAGGACAAAATGGTTTAGTATAATGACTTCAAAACACCACATCACACTACTACCACATTGGGTGCATTATCTACCCTATAATTATATTGTTATATTTGTATCAAGAGATACTAGGGAACATAGGGGTTGGCTCGAATTACATTCACACTTGCACAAAAAATGAAGAGAACTATATAAGGCATGTTACTACTCAAGGGGATGTAATGAAACACTTGGATTGGTTTGACACAGGTTGACCACATAGATTAGTCCATCCTCACCCACACAATATTTTATCATTTTGTTATTTAATTTTTTGATGAAGGATATTGCAAGTATATAGGGTTTTTACTTATTACAAGTCATAATAGGTTGTGCCAAGGTTGTCCAAGATAGAGTGACATATAACAATAAAATTTTCCAAAAAAGTGAAGGGTTGGAGAGGTTACTGAATCTCATTGTAAGTAATTCCAAGACCATATAAAATAATTCAAAAGAAATTGAGAACCAATAAAGAACATATAGTAGTTACATAATATTTCACTAGACAAGTCCTATATAGTATCATAAACAAATCATCTTCAAGTCTAGATTAACTTGTTTACCCAATTTAAACATCCACATCTTATTTGTTCCACTTTTTTTCAACTAAGTCTTCTTATCTTGTTATATTTGTGAGTTATCATTACATCATTTATCATTGTTGTAAGTATTAATAAATTATTTTGATTATGCATGATTAATTGTAAATTGATTAATTCATAATAATCCCCTATAACTAACCCTTATATCATATATAAATTTACACAATGCATATCTCATATATATATTTTTAGGGTCTAAACATTTAGTGTAATTTTATTAAGTGTTATCTAATCATGTATGTAAGATCTCATGTGCTTGAGTGGGATTCCTATAAAATTAGATTGGGTCTTTCTTATGAACTATAGGAGGCATTAATTCCTTAGGTTTAATACTAGTGTTATAGAAAGTATCCCCTCTATATTATACCTTAAATTCTCCTGAATCATTAGATGAAGTATGTGGAGTGGGTGAGTGACACCGTGTATTAACATGTGTATGCATGGATGCATGTGGAGTAGTAATCTATCATTATAAAGTAATTACATAAAATAAAATATTATGAAATAAAATACATGTATCATATAGTAATTTTACCTTAATAGGGTAGATAAGGCCATAAAAAAGATGTATTAAACTTACAATCAAAATGGCTAATAGATTAATTATTTCATGGATTCTTTGAACTGTAACATATAATCATGTATAGGATCGGTTTTTAGTGCAAGGAAGGAAAAATATCATAAGTATCCTTAGGGAATTTGTTTTGTTAGGAAAATTTAGTATTCAAACGGTGATTATTGATTTACCATTTGGTAAATTAGTATTTGCATTGGTTGATTATTTATCGTATGGTAAATAATAATTGTTAGTTTGTTATACCTATATATCTATTATGGGGTCATTTTTTATTTTACCTTCCTATTAAATAGGAATTTGGTTTGTTATCTATTTAGCTATATAATAACAAATGTATTGTTTGAATCATAGATAGTGTAATATAATATAATATTATTGCGTGTTTATAAAATATATTTGTTTTGTGTATGAATCTATTGCATGAATTAAACCATTCAATAATCTCATAGATTATCAACAATGGTATTAGTGTGGGTTCATGCAATATAATGTACAAATTTAATGGAGGGAAAAAACTATGATATTTTTTCCCCTGAGTGATGATAATCAAGCTTTGTTTTTGTCGTATGGACCATTTGGACTAAGTATAGGCCATGCGTGAACATTTTGAGTGCACGCGAGGTAGGAATGATAATAGGTGCATAAGAAAAAATAGATAGTGGGAAAAGGCTTACACCTGAGAAGAAACTATCTAGGACTTAGCCAATTTTGGAACCACAGACTAAAAATAGACATAACAGAGTTTGAGTGCCGATTAAGCAACATTCCATATTTAGAGAAAAATGAGGAATCTTGATGGCCAAGGAAGGTATATTTTTGAGATAAATCACATGCGAGATGAAGATCAAAGGTCATTCATGGCACGATATATTAATAGGATTAAAGAAGATTTAATTTATAGATTTAATCTATTATTAGGATTGTAAAGAAAACATGCATGCTTTATGACTACTTTTGTATGTACATATGGATATTTGAGCATGATGTCTATTTTGAGATGCATGGGTGGTGAAGGACAAGTTCCCATCGCTATAAATATGTGGGTATAGTGTAGTTTTGTATCATGAATATTTGTATCGAGATTATACTTCTTTGTTTATGAGCATTGATCTGGTGATCAAGCTATGTATTCAACTTCTGTAATGTGATTCTTTCTATTAATTAATGGAGAATTATGGGTAAATTATGGATATGATCCTGATGTCTTCATTGTATATGAATATTTATCACGTTTTCTTGATTATGTTATGTATTTACTTATTATATGTTTTTCTGAATCATGATGGTATTGTTTACTTGAGAAATTATGATGAATAGATTTATGTTAAGTATGTGTGTTAATGTTCTGGCCGATATAGAAAAGGAGGAATCTGGTGGCTATGCGTGTTTTGGGTGAGCATTCATCCATGTTGAATGAGGTGCTAATGCACCTATCTCTACTTGGGTAAAATAAAGACTACAATTTTAACTTTCAAAGGTTAGTATTACATCTAAATTTATGTTGATATTTTAGTATAGATTTGTGTTCTATTATCATATATGAAAATTTTATAAACATTAGCACCATTTTTTCCCAATTCATGCAAGGTGAATTTAAAATCAAATGGTTTTGATTTTTTTACATCTAATATTTGTAAAGGTCACATAATCTTGAGTCACTGAAACCTATGAAACAACCTAGCACTTGACATACTCCTGTTAAAAAGATCCATTTAGTTGGGCTGAAGTCTTGAATGTAGGAACTTGTGTGAGTGGATATTCTATCTTTGTACGATTAAAGGAGAAAATAATTTCAATGGAAACTTCCACCACTACACCACCCATAGTTTAAACAACCTCTCATGGTCTAGTTCAAACACCATAGGATGACCATCCACGTTTTATACAAAATTTTGTGTTAGCTTCCACATAAATTCAATGATGGGATTGTAGATCAATATATAAGTCTATAGTGATTACATTGGAAATGCATTTCTGACTTGGACGAATAGTAAAACATGAGAACATATGGAGGATAGGCGTGTAATGAAAAACAAGGTAAAGTATTCCTAAATGAAAGGAAAGTGGATAAACCCATAACTAGGAGATGTTAGAATTTGAGGATTATAATAAATACGGATTTAATCAAATTACATATTATATAATGTTATAATAAATATTTAAATGAACATTACATCATAATATAAGTAAATAAATAAATACTTACAAGAAATAATAACACAGGTGATACAATATTTATAGTGGAAAACCCAAATAGGGTAGAAACCACTTTGAAAATAATATTTTACTTCAGAGAACGTATTTTACATCTAGTAAGATAACCTCCTCCTTAAAACCCTATTTATCAAGGGTAAAACCAAATCACTTTTTTTGTACACCTTTGATATATTTCTCGAATATATCAAATGAGGACCTAAATAACTTTTTATATAAGGTGATCTGGTATGTATCTCGACCCACCTTTTCAACCTAAAATGGTTGACACATATACCTAGGTGAGTGTATTTAATAAATATAAACATAAATGATTCATATTATTAAATACTTACCTAATGTATATTACCTAGGTATGAATATTTAATAATAGAAAAGTATTTCATATTATTAAATATTTAACCTATATAATAGTGATGGACCCATATTAATTAAGGGTTAGCTAGACCACTTAATCATTATGTTCTAACACTCCCCTTAATGTTAAGTGGGATAACATATGTCAATAGATTACCTTCCCGTGGTACACTACATGATTTACAATCCTTAAACCATAAAGGTTTTAGGATAACATATCAGGTGAAGGAATTATAACACCTTCATCATACTCAATTTACGTTTTGGTACAAAAAGATTTTGAATCCCAAAGATCATCTCATGATCAGTGGCTAAGTATGATTTGTGCGTTTTACATATTCTCACATTCTCTCATAAAAGGTTATTGAACCCAAACATATAGGATCCTTTTATAACCAAGGAACTCCTTAATAATATGCATGTACTGAATGTTTACCAGTAAAATCAATAACACTAAAGAGTTTACAAAAGACCACCTTCAAGATATTTCTACACTTCTCTATAAAAAAGAAGTTGAGGAGGTACACATGCCTGAAGGTATTTTTACACTTTCCCGAAGGTCTTTTTACGAAAAACAAGTTCCATTAGAAGGTCACATTATCATGCACACCCCCCCTCAATGGAAACTCTGAACAATCCAAGCTTTTCACGAGAATTACAAACCTTTTCATCACTAAGGGGATTTGTGAAGATATCAACAACCTTATCTTCATTTGGCATGAAATTGAGATTTATCTCACCACTTAACTCCTTCTCATGAATGAAGTGTATATGTATCTCAATTTACTTCATCCTTTGATGCTGTAATGGATTATGTACAAGAGCTATGGTATTTTTGGTTGTCACAGAACAAAGGAAAAATGCATGTATCCTTCATCTTTATCTCATCGAACCTCTTTAGCCAGAGAGCCTCTTTTGTATCTTCCATTGCACTTCTATACTCAAATTCTGTTGAAGAGATAGAAATAGTTGGTTACTTTTTTCTGCACCAAGTAATGACACCTGTACCAAATTTAAACAAATAACCAAAAGTATATTTTCTATCCAATACATCACCAACATGATTAGAATCACAAAATCCCATATAAGTTAGCATTTTCATTCTTATTATAATGCAACCTATAATTGATTGTACCTTTAATATATCTAAGAATAATATTTTCAAGATTTCAATGATCTCTATAAGGTTCCAGTATAAACCCAGAAGAAATTCCTACTGCATAGGAAATATCTGGTCTGGTCATAGTTAGATATATCAAACTACTAACTAACTCCCAATATAAAGTAGGATCAAACTTTTCACATGCATGTTTAAGATAAATGTTTAGTCTAAATTCCATAGGAGTAAAAATTGGTTTAAAATCAATCATGTTAAAGTTTTTCAGTACATTGGTTACATACTGTGCTTGAGCAACAACAATAGAATGTTTATCTTGAAATACAACCATGCTAAGAAAATGATGTAAGAGACCTAAATCAGTCATTTCACAGTATTGTTTCAATTTTTCTTTAATTCTACAAATTAAAGAAGGATTATCACCAGTCATAATCAAATCATCAACATATATACAAACAATGATAATATGTGATCCTTCTTGCTTGATGAATATATCATTGTTAGAATAAAAATTAACAAAAGCTAACTATTTAAAGAAATAATTAATTTTCGCATAGCAAGCTCCAGGAGCTTGCTTTAAACTATACAAGGATTTTTTAAATTTACAAACATAGTTTTCTTTACCAATTTCTTCAAATACTTTAGGTTGAGACATGTAAATTTATTATTTTAAATCATCATCAGGTCCTAACAGTACTCATTTTAGCTACATGGGAAAATTTCTCAACATACTAAATACTAGGTTTTTGAGTGAAACCTCTAGCAACAAGTATAGCTTAATGTTTATTAATACTACCATCTGTATTATATTTTACTTTTTATAACCACCTAGACCCTATAATACTTCTTTTCTCTGGAGGTGGAACCAACTCCAAGGTTTGATTTTGAATTAGAGCATTATATTTAGCTTGCATTACATTGATTCACTTCTCATCCTGAGAAGCTTCTTAAAAAATTTACAGCTTAGGTTCATACAAGGTCATTAATGCATGGTATGTATGATGGCTTCTGGTCATTTTCCTAAGATAAATAGGATTAAAAATTTCTAACATATATTGAGCCCATTTTGGTTTCTTAACTAGGGAGTTAGGAGATTCAGAAGCATATATAGTATCAACACAAGAAACACCACCATGACCATTTACTATATTCTCATTATCAGAATCATAACCATCATTAGAAATATTGACAGATTTAGGAACATCTTTACAATTATCAGATGAACAAAAGTATTTTTTATTAAACCACCACATTGTGGTTTTCAGTTACTTCCCTTTTACAGAGTCATAAATCCTTAGAACTGCAGTGTTAATACCATATCTAATTAAAACACAAGAGAAAGAAGTCATATCAAGTTTCTTTCTTTTCTTTTTAGGAATGTATAAAAAAGTAGAACTACCAAAATTTTTTAGATGAGAAATATCAGGTTTTTGATTTGACTATTTTTCTAAAGGAGTTGAAAGATGAATAGATTTGTTGGGAACCCTATTTAGAATGTATATTGTTGTGTTCATTTCTTTTTCCCAGAAAAATTTAGGAAGACTAGCAGAATGAAGCATAGTGCAAGCCATATCTAAAATAGTCATATTCTTACATTCTCCAACACCATTAGATTGGGGAGAATGAGGAGAACTTAATTCCCTTTTAATACCACAATCAGTACAATTTTTTTCAAATTCTTTGCTAACATATTTACCCCCATTATTTGTTCTAAGTTTCTTAATTTTATAATTTAAAGAGTTTTCAAAAGATGCTTTAAATTCCTTAAATTTTCTAAGTACATCAGATTTATTTTTAAGAAAATATGACCAAATCATCCTGGTCAAATCATCAAGGAAATTCACAACTTATAAAGAACCATTTAATGAATCTACTTCAAGAGGTCCTCTAACATCATTATGAATAAGTTCTAGTGCCTCTCTTCAAGATGTGAGTGAAAGGTTTTAAAACTTTGTTTTGAGTATAAACACCTTTCACATGCTTCATGAGAAGAAGACAACACAGGAAAACCTTTCACAAGATTATATCTATACATTTCATATAAACTTCAATAATTAACATGTACTAATCTTTCATGCCATAGTTTTGATTTATTCAAACTTTGAGAAACAAAACAAGATGCAGAATATAAATCATCAAAAATATATAGACCATTTATTTTAATTCCTTTAGCTATTATATTATCATTACTATCCTTGATATACCAAGTATATTTCAAAATTTGAATAGCCAAACCATCAAGAGTTAATTGAGAACATGATAAAATGTTCTTTTTAAGCTTAAGAACAAATAAAACATTATTCAATACATCATTAGAAAATTTTACTTTTCCTTTCTCTATTGCTTCTAAATATGAGTTATCACCGAGATACACACGTTCATTTATTTTCACAACATCAAATAAATAATTCGAAACACTAGTCATATGATTTGATGCACCTGAATCTAGAATCCATTCAAAATTAGAGGAAGAATACAATGCAACATATAATGCAACAGTTTTAGGAATATCATTAGAGCTATCCTTTTTCCTTGAATTATATTTAGATGAAACAATTTGTTTTTATTTTTATGGATAGGTTTCTTAGTTTTGAAATCTTCCTTTTTATGTCTAAATTCACCACATTTGTGACATTTATAACTAAATCTAACACACAATTGATCAGAAGAATTTTTTTCTTATTAACAAAAGAAGATTTAGATATAAATTTTTGATTTGAGAAGGGCTTGCGAGGTTTGAACTTTGAATTCTAAGCAAGAAGTGATTGATAGGAATTCTCCTTAGAGTCAAATTTCATCATCACTTTCTCTTCCTATATCAGAAGTGAACTTAAGGTATTTAAATTAGGTAGATCATTTTTTTGTGATATTTATAGTTCAAGATAGAAATAAAATTCCTAAATATTTCATGTATATTTAACTGAACAATAAAGTAGATTACATTTTCTCCAATTAAATCACAATTTCATCCATCTAATTGTTCTTTAATATTTTTAATTTTGGCTAAGAAATTAACTACTTTTTCATCCCCTTTCATAGGATTTGTAAGCAATTCTAAAACTAATTTAATAATTTTAGATAAACATGTACCTTTATGCATGGATTCTAGTTATGTCCATACCTCTTTCAGATGTTCGATATTACCAATGTGTAGAAGGTACTCATCATTCACATTATGTAAAATCATGGAAAGAGCCTCCTACATTCATTGTGAGAATGCATTCATGTTATCTACAATTGTTTGAAGACCAGTGGGAGAAACCTCATTATTCAGAAACAATTGTCCATAGTTTCCTCACCATAAGTTCTAAATTGACCCCGATCTTCCAAATGTTGTAGTTGCTTCCATTCAAGATCTGGGTTTTGTCAAGACAAAAATAGCTAGATGTCATTTTTTTCCTAAACATCTACACAATTTTTCATGAAAGGTAAGAACTTTCCAAATTTTCCACGTGTGAATTCACCTTGATTCTTCACAAATCAAAACTTTTAGGTTGCACAATGTAAAGAAGGGGCTGATTATTTTAAATACCCTTCCTTGGTTGAAAAACCCTGTACAAATTAAATAAATAAAATATAATACATTTGGTCTTCATTTACCTTAATTTACCCTTCCGGGTTGGTTGAAAAAACCCGTACAAATTAAATAAATAAAATTAAAAACATTTTATCTTTAATTTATTTAATTTACCTTTCCGGGTTGGTTGAAAAAACTCGTGCAAATTAAATAAATAATACAAAACATTGGATCTTAATTTATTTAATTTACCTTGCTCTGATACCATGTTAAAATTTGAGGATTCTAATAAATACGGATTTATTCAACTTACATAGTATATAATATTACAATAAATATTTAAATAAACATTACATCATAACATAAGTAAATAACAAAATAATCACATGAAATAAATAACACAGGTGACAGTATTTACAGTGGAAAAACCCAATAGGGTAAAAACCACTTTGAAAATAACCTTTTATTTCAAAGAACTTATTTTACATCTAGTAAGGTCACTTCTTCCTTAAAACCCTATTTACCTAGGGTAAAACCAAATCGCTTGATTTGCACACCTTTGATATATTTCCTGAATACATCAAATGAGGACCTAAAGTCCTTTTTATATAAGGTGACCGGGTTTGTCTCCTGACCCACCTTTTCAACCTAAAATGGTTGACACATATACCTAGGTGAGTGTATTTAATAAATATAAACATAAATAATTCATATTATTAAATACTTACCTAATGTATATTACCTAGGTATGAATATTTAATAATAGAAAAATATTTCATATTATTAAATATTTAACCTATATAATAGTGATGGACCCATATTAATTAAGGGTTGACAAGACCACTTAATCATTATGTTCAAATAGGAGAAACATTTGGAGGCACATATATCAAATAAATTGTTTAATACATGCTTATCTTTATTCCATACAATTTCTTCCTTCTATATCCATGTTGACATTATCTAAGCAATTTTTATGTTAGCATAGTCATCTTGATTATATTTTGAGTCAATTCAAATCATTTTAAAGAACAAATTATTATGGTCCATTAAAATGTCTATTATTATTCAAAAGTGTCTCTTAAGAGTCAACTAGATTGTCAAGTCCTTTTTGTTTAGTCCATCAGTGTCAAAACTTATTATTAAATCCAATAGTCAATTGTATTTTACATTTAGGTTTATTGTAATTGTAAAATAGTTAAATATAGAGTCATTTCGTGTTAATTATTTTTATCAAAATATCAAAAAGAGTAAAAAATTCATTATTTGTAATGGACATATTTTTAATAGAAACCAACATCCAATGTATGAAATACCAATAAAACAAAATTAAGAATTTTTTTGAAACAAGATATGAGGAAAATATTAAAACTAAGAAATATTGATCACAAAAACATTGGCACTTGATAACATGCCAATACAAAAGACACTTAACTAGTTTCACATTATGAGGGGGAGTTATAATAAACCCAATGTGGAAAATGTTGAGCCTCAAAGGCATATTTCTTGATTTAATAGTGAGACTTGAGAATGAAGGAAATCAAGGAAGGAAACATGGGAGGAAGGAGAAAAAGAAATTTCCTCTCGCTAGCCGCAAGTGAAGGCACCGCATAATGAATTTGTGGAAATTTTGGTGTGTTTTTTACTTTCCATTGTGGTTTATTGTAATTTCAATATTCATGTTCCTTGTGTGAGAAAAGTTTCCTATGTTATACCATAATGTAAAATGTTGCAAATATCTAAAGAATAAGCGTAAGATAGTTCATATATCTTGAAAAGGTTTGTGGTAGATCAGGAAAACCACTAGGAGGTGGATAATGATGGGTTCATGTTCACGTTGAGGTTTGTGATAAACCTATTTAAAACCATAGAAGGTCGAGTATTTATCCTTTCATTTATATGAAGGTCATGAGCCATAGAGGTGATAATATTGTACTTAAGTGTGTAAAAGTTTTTTTACTTTGTAAACACTAAGAGGGGAATGTTAGGAAAATTTAGTATTCACATGGTGATTGTTGATTTACCATTTGGTAAATTAATATTTACATTGGTTGATTATTTACCATATGTTAAATTATATTTAGTTTGTTATAATTGTATATCTATTACATGGTCATTTGTTATTTTACCTTCCTATTTAATATGAAGTTGGTTTGCTATCTCTTTGGCTATATAATGGTCAATGTATAGTTTGAATAATAAATATTTTAATAGAATATAATATTATTGTGTGTTTATAAAATATATTTATTTTGTGTATGACTCCATTGCATGAATTAAACCATTGAATAATCTCATTAGATTATCAACATGTTTATACTAAATCACATGAGGAAATACTTTTATAGTTTGAAAAATGTGCTTAGAGATCCACTAGGAAGATGGTGAAATGATTCTAAGACTAATATTTTTATGACTTTAGACAAAACTTGTAAAATAATTCTATCAATTGAATGTAATATCATAGCATATCTAGAGTCTACACGATGTAAACAAGGATCTCTAGTTCCATCAAATGGTTGAAAGAGGGGCATAATGAAATATTTATGATAAGAGTAAAGAAGAATCTTATATACAATTAGATTCCCATATATAACAATATAATTTATCCAAGCATCATAGGTATTATTTTTTAAATATAAATATGGACTTGATATTGTAAGGCACCTATTGCATGAATTAAACATGATTTCTTGTGAATGGATAAATAGACTTTGAAGCACTTTGTTAATAGGTTAGATGTTATCATTGATGGTTGTTATGGGAAAACTATTATATTAGGAAGTAGTAGTTAAAGTGAGAGAATTATTAGGTTTAGTTGGCAAGGATGTCACATGTAACTTAAGTGAAGGCTTAATAATAAGCATATTCTCGAAGGAGGCATATAAAGTATGTAAATAATTTTTAGTATCAAGAGGATAAAAAATTATTTCATGTACAATAATAGTAGAATCATTATGTGTAACATGTTCAAAATCAATAGAAATAAGAGATTCATTGCAACCATTTGGTATACTATAATGTAAAATAGAAATAGAAACATGTTCATCATTCATATTTTGAAGAGAATATATATCTCATTCATGTGTTTCATTTTTCATATTAGTAGAAGAAGTGCATTCAACTTTTTATTTTTCATAACAATAAAAATATCAGTGCCATCAATTCTATATTTTTCTATTTCACTAGAAGAATTAAGAGAAGCTTTAAAGTTATGTGTTTGGTTATCACAAGAAAAATAAAAGGGTTATGTAATGCATGTTTTATTTTGTTCCTTTGTAAAATGAGTAAGATATGTAACATCATTTGATTTGAATATAATTATAGTAATAGGTCCATGATCACTATAAATTACAAGAACATATTTATCATAATAAGAATAATCAAAACATGTTGTTTTACTAAAAATAAATTAATTTAGAATTTGATTTGGATAAAGGATTAAAACTAGATTTAATGTGTAATCAGATTATTAACTAAGCACTCCAACATTCAAAATATTAATCACACATGTAATTTGATAAATGATATGAAAATATATGAAAACAACAAAGGAGAGATGTAATTAGCTATATTTATGTTTATAGATTAATTTATAAGTGATATATGACTGGAAACGTGCCTTAGATGCTTCATCTTGTTTTTTGGAATCTCGTTGTACATAAGAATGAAACCATTTATTTTGGTTGAAGACGTTGGTTAGCTTCATGTCACTTCCAAGTACTTATGAAGGTTTAAACCGCGAATATTATGATACTTTATAATTTTTTAAAAAAAATCAATTATGTTTCCTTTTCTCTAGTGTCTAATTTTAGGCCTCGTACTTGAACAATATCTTTTGTAGATGACCTATGATATATAGAAAACCCTAGACCCTACATTATCACTTCATGACTATGATTAGATAAAAAAGGGAAATTTATGTGTGTGATAGAGTTGGAATAACCCTAGTGGTCAACCCTAGTTGATCTTGTCCATATGTTACACTACATCCCCTCGCTCACGAGATCAAACTCCATTTAGTTCTATTGGTGTATTTGTATTTTGTATAGATATTTAATCCAACCCACTATTTTCCCCTAATTTCTCTTGAAATAAATATAGTGGTTGAAACTTGCATATAGATCGTACCTAGCGCTTTGTGATATAATTATGTTGTGCATGTATATTGCCAACTAATTCCCTTTAATTTAAAAACTTGCTATGTTGTGTTGACTTTACCTTAATTGATCTGGCTTCAAGGCCCTTAAAAAACTTGCATATAAATAAGCTTTACTCTTTAATATAGTTTGAGTGCTTCAGAATTGTGTAAGGGGTTATTTAATAGATGTACAATAGATTTAAGAAGATATAGGAGAAAAATGAGTGTCTTTTGAGATATCTTTGTAATATGAGTTCTTGAGAAATTTAAGTGATTATTTTACATTGAGGATAAGTCATAAGGTAAAAATTGAGCCATAGAAATATATCAAATTGAAAAATTGATCGTTGGGTGGTATGGGATGAAACTTTTCCTTAAGGTTAGAACCATTTGGAGGTTTCAACACTTTTTGGTTATTTTTTTCTAAAAGGGGTAAAAGAGCAATGAAGGCTTTGTAAAAAATGACTAAGAGTTATAAAGTGTTCTGAAATGTTATATTAGGTATGAGAGTAACAAATTCATTGCGATGAAGAGAGTAATTCAAGTGTAGAAGTATAAATATATTAATTTAGGCTCAGATAATGTATCCAAGTTAAGCTGAGGGATAAAGTCAATTGTGGACATGGTCAAATGAAAAAATGCCAAATTCAGGTGTCTACACTATCCCCCCTTTAATCTTGTAAATGAAATTTTCTATTTTAAAGGAAAATAGTGTACTTGAGTGTGTAAAATCCCTTTGTCTTTGCTTGATCTAATTGAGTGTTTTCTTGAGGAGTTATAAGATTATATGCGTGAAAATTTACAACATAGAGTACATTTAATGTTTATATAGAAAATATTTAAACTTCAACACTATAGTTTGAAATTTTGAAATTTGAAATTTTCACAATTTGAAAAGGTGAAAATAAAAACATGTAAGGACTAAACTTGATTGTCTTGTTGAAAAAATACTCTTTTGTTGGAGTACTTGTGTTGAGAATTGTTTCCTTTGGAGATAAATTTGTAAACATGTTAACTTTGGAGATTAGTAACTTGAACTTTTATAATGCATAGCCCTTAATACAATCTTATAACCACCAATAATATTTTCTTCAGAAGTCAATAATTCACTTGTAGAACTATCATATTCAAAGAACTCATTTCTCGCTCAAGAAGGTAAAATTTGGTCAAATGCATGTAAATGCTTAAAACACTAAACCAAAACCTAAATTAAATTCAAACATGATTATATTCATAATAAAAACATGATCAAAGCATTCAATTAGTTTCATAACTTCATTTTTGACCTATTTTCCTTGTAGACCTCAAACTAGCCTTGTAATGTCGAAAAACCTAATTTTTTTGACATAAATTACTCATGTTTCACTTCCAAATATTTATGGTTAACTTTTTAGATACCCATTTGGCCCATCAATATTCATGTAAAATTTCAGATCTCAACTCCTTCCTTATAAAATTTTATTGCAAAACTACAGTTTTTCTAGGCCTTCCAATTAGTCATCCTGGAGGACAAATCATGAAACTGGGAGAAATATAAAAAAAATAAAGAAAAAATAAAATTATTTCAGATAAAATTTTGGATCTTCTTTATTTTTTCCAATTTTATGCTCTAAATCCTTCTCCACTTCTCCCAACACTAAAATGTCCTTTTCTAGCTTGTTTATGAGGCCTAGCTAGGGTTTTAAACTATAATCTAGGGTTTGGTATTTTTACAAATATTAAAAATTATAATATATCTTATATCACTTTATTTAGACGTTTTGAAATCATTCTCACCATCAACCTCTCCATCACTCATTTCCTCTCATTTTGCTAAATTTCTTGTTTTAGGATTCCTTAGGCTTGTTTCACTAGCATGAACTAGGGTTTCTTACAAATGATTGGTTTTTTATCTTTATCCACTTGTTCCACTTCATGTAAAATATTCATCACTACAATATACCATGTTTAATAGGATATTAATGCTCATAACATTCACTAGCTTCAAAATGGTATTATTTTTCAAGATGTGCTCTTAAGTCTACTTGACTTGTCTTAGATTGTGAAAACCCTTCTATACCCCGCTCTGATATGGTATTATATCATTCAAGCTTGGTTCACTCCTAATTATTTATAATAAATACCTTAAAACCATATTTCTCAATCTAATATATTATTCTTTTATGTTTTACATAAAGTTTGCTATCTAGTCCTTTCTTGTTCCTCTCACCTCTTAATGCATTATGTTAGTAAAATCATGTGCTAATTAGTATCTCTTGGTTGAAGGCACAATGGATTCTTATTCAATACCTACAAATACCCTATCAGAACCTTCCATCCTTCTTAAACTACTTTCTAGGTCTCTCATTGATATCTTTGTCTTCTCCACTAATACTCAAGACTGTCATAGTTAGATCAAGTTCTAGGTCTGCACATGTAATCCCCTCTAATCTCTACAATGATTAAGATAATAAAGGTTTCTATCATTATTTTAACCTCCTAAATATTCTCCCAACTCATAAATGTTTTCACATTTATTGCAACTATGTTCTAGACTAACACATATACACATTTCACCTTTTCACTTCTTAGATTGCGCACCTACATCCGGGGCCGTGTTTTTAATTTTTCCTCCCTATAAAATTATTCATTCCTATTTAAAATTTATAGGAATATCTTCCCCATATACATTATCCTATTCCCCAAGTTTGAGCATTTTATAAAGCCTATTGACAAATTTATTCTTTAATTTCTTCTTTCCTACAACCCCTAAGCAGGGTATACATTGTTTATTGTGCTAACAAGATTTTTTATCTCACATTATTTTCCCACTATATTATAACCATTCATCACCTTGAAAACACGAAAAAATATATGAACATTCTTCCAATATTGGATTTTTTAAATTACTTCTTTATCCTTCAAATGTTTTTTCCACTCTCTAGACCCTTAAACAGGGTATCAACATAGACTTCCTGCATTTTCCTTTGAATGGACTCTTCAGTAGCATTCACTAACCGTTATAATTCCTTGAATCTCTAAACATATCATATCAACCCAATCATCCACATAATAGAAGGATTTTTAGGTTATTTAGAAACTTTTAAACCTTCCTAATGTCTCTAACCCTAGAATGTAGTGTCTCATACTGAGAGATATGAGATGATATAATTCTCCTTATTTTCGTAGTGAAAACCTCCTTAAGGGCTGAAATATTTACAATGGACTCTACAGATATTGCAAAAAAATTTATCTTTCCTTACCTCCATGCAATTCATCACATAGAAAACTTCAGAACAAAAAATCCACAATTAGACATATTTTTTGATTCTTTGTTTGCAAAATCACTTATCATTGACCAAGAATTAGTTTCATTGATCATTTCAGTTCCTCTTAATAAAGTTATCAGGTCTTATTCCCATGATAGCTTCATAGTAATTCATAATAGTTTTTAGATTCTTTGAACAACCCCTTACCTCTTAACATTGTAATTTACCTTGACTTCACATAGTCCACTTGTTATTCCAAATTTCTCAATAAACCCTCATCCTTATACTTTCTTTAGTTCTTCACAACCTGCACACATACATTTAGACTTGGAACATTATTCATGGATTATAAAAAAATCAAAATAAATTAAACTTTAGCCATTCATCATGGCTATAATATCCTTCAAAGATTTTAGATCAAGAATATTTCCATTAGATAAAACATGAATTTTACAAAGCTTCAAGATCTTTATGGATTTTTAATAAGCTTACTTCCTCCTCTTTCAACCTCTTACAAACCTTCAACCTCTCTCTATTCAAATGAACATGATTTTTCATTGTTTTTAGAAGTAGCTATGTTTTTCCTTTACCTACATGATGAACTAACCCTAGTGAGTTTACACATGGTAAAGTGAGGTAAGTGAGTTTCCAATATGAACACCTTAGTACATTTATTTTAGGCCTACACTAACACTTAGAAGTCTAACATAGTAACACCTAGGATAGATTAATCACTAGGCTAATTTGAACATTCAAATGCAGATTTTGGAGGGAAACTTCCAAAATTCCAATTATTACATCAAGATGGGTCCTTATGGACCAAAACACCTACAAAAAACCTAAAACACCTTACAAAGACTAATCAATCCAAAATTTTCTTTATGTACATGATGATCCTGTATCATAATCCCCATGTGGAGAGAAACAATCTATATACAAAAGGCCTTCTTTATTTTCTTCCATTTGGTTTCAAATTCTAGTGTTCTTCTCTTTATTGTTGTGTTATATTCATTCTCTTCAGATTTATGCTTCTTTGAATCTTCACTCTTTATCTTCATATTATTCTTCTTCTCTTTAGCCTAAAAAATAAGGTCTTTGTGTCTTATTTTCTTCATTTGAGCTCTTAAATTAGCTTCTATTTTAATGATTTTGATCTCTTCTTCAACCATACTTTCACATTCACAAATACACCAAATATTATATTTAAAAATAAGATACTTTTGAGCCTCTTCATCTACTTCATCTTCACTTCCATCTTCATTTTTAGTTTCCTCCATCTCTTCCATATTTTCAATTTTTTCTTCACCACACTTCACTTCCTCACCCTTTAAAGCACACTCAAGTGCTTGTATTTATACTTCTAGTTGCTCTTGGTTTATATACACAAACTGAAAGTTAGTTTTCTCACACTCTTCTTCAAATTCTTCTGCATTATTGCATTCATCTTCCACTATAACTCTAAATTATTCCTTCTTTTATTTTCCTGCCTTATTTTCCATCATTTTAAACTTATTTTCTTCCTTTCAAATATTCTTCTTCAACTGTAATCTATTTTCTTTCTTCATAAATTACCTTAGAGGCCACTACATAGATAAAAATCAACATGCAACTTTCAACTACTCTCGACTCCCCGAGGTCATGCCAAGGAGACCGATGTGGAAGAATGGATAGCTAAATGGTAATGAAATGTGGTAACAAATGAAAGTTTGCGTAAGTTGTATGGATAGGTTGTAAAAGAAATACAATTTATTCAACTCACAATAATAGGATCTAATAGTCAAGAATAATGAAAGCCTATCTAACCTGGATGAGTCAGATGGATGGATAGGAAAGAATAGCAATGTAGAGACTGCAGTCAATATCGAGCTTTGCGGATATCCTTTCTACCAATTTCAGAATTCATGGGAAGTGAATGGAAGCCTCGTAATTTTTTTCAAACATGGTAATAACACAAGCAAAAAATGCATGGCTTCAAGAAATCAGATCCAATTAGCAGGAGTGTTGCAAAATACGAGGGCTTGTTGGGATTCCTCATTTAGAGCATTCAATTGTGAAATGATATCTGGTGGTAATGGTGATGTGTGAAAAACCAATGTGCGTATACTTATGTCAATATTGGTTATTAATTTTGGCACATTTAGTTGTGGGTCTCAAGGATCACTAGTGTATGTTCTTGGGTGTTGAGGTCCTTGTATGGTTATGTGAATGATCAAATTATGTTGCTAGGGGCAGTCCATAACTTGTAGGCCTTATCGGTTGCAATATTTAACACATTGAGTTGTTGTATTTTCTTAGCGTATTGAGCCAGTGTTCTAAGGACAAGAAAAAGGAGTTCTGTATCTATATCAGTGAGTAATTCGGGGTCGTTCGGTTGTGGCACCCTGGATCACTTCCATAAGTACATTCTTTTTTAGGACCATTAATGGTCATGAATTGAAAATATCTAATCTAATTACACAAATACAAATAATCTAATTGAATTGACACTACTTCTATGGTTTTGTATTTTCAAGAAATTTAATAGAATAAATAAATATAACCACTAATCTAACAAAAAAATATTTTTGTTCTTATTTTTTTAAATGAAGAAATGAAAATAAAGCTTCTAACTAATTAACTATAAATCCTAAAACAAATAAACCACCTGAATGTAGTTGTTTATCTATGCAGAGAAGAAATATATTTTATTAATGAAATATTTTATAACTATGAACGTAAATCTAACCTCAATTCTATCTAAGAGGTAGAAGAAGAAATCACAACTTCTTGGAATCTTTTCTTCTCTACAAATTCTCCCAAAAAAACAAAAGAGTATTTTTTTATATAGATTGATGTTTGTGTTAACTTATAAAAGCCACAGAATATTTCTTCCAGATTTACTTCCTTTCAAACCTACAGGGATAGGAAAGAGAATCAATCTTTCCTAAGAAAGCTTTGGGTTTGAAACAAATAATTTACTGCAACTTTGAATGATCTTAATTATGGAAATGATTCTCCACTCTATTTGATAACGTGCATATAATTCAAAAATAATTTTTGAAGAAATGAAGGAAATCAAATAAAAAATCCAACATGGAAATACATAGCTGTTGTATTATGGTTGTGTGGTACTTGGTCCCCTCAGTTTATATTTTCAGTCTCTCATTTCCACGTGAGTTCAAAGGTTAGGAATGCGGCGACAAGAATAGAGGGAAAGCACTGGATTAATGGCACCTTCAATTAGAAATATGGGAGAAATGAGAGTGGAAGAAAGATATCACAACAGAAATGATATTGGCTATGTAATTTCCAACAAGAAAGAAGGCAAGTTAGTAATTGCAAGAATACTCAAAATGATCTCTGACCATTTCCTTGAAAACAAGAGATCAATATATAGAAGGTTAGTTGGGAAAAGGTTCAAGACATTTAGCATCCAAAGGGTGCCACGTCAATAATAAAGAGGTATTTTTAACTATCAATCACAAATTAGAATTAAACAAGAGAATCCCACAAGGTAGTCATGATTGAAATCAGCCAAAACAAGTAAGAAACATGCGTGCAAAGTGAAGTTAGGTGAAACAACACATGTATAAATCCACATCGGAACATTCTATAAAATGTGCACAGGATCGCCACCTTATGAAGAGCAGAAATTATAGAACCACCTCCCTACTCTCCCTACTTAGGGTGGCAGTTTTGACACTAAAGGTCAAAACTAGTCTAAAATGAAGCGAGAAGCTAGGAAAAAGCATGCAAAGGCTAAGTAAGGAAATATAGGCTAAAAATATATGCTATAAGTAGTTTTAGGAGCTCAAAAACATTCTAAAAAGATATGAATCATCATTAAGGACATTTTGTAAACATTTTCTAACAATGTAGCACGTGCAAATTTTGGTGCATACATATTTCCCTGTTAGAGAAGTGTTTTATCCATGAAGAGGTGTAAAATGTAGAATCCGAGTATGGCATTCCTGAAATGGGGAGTTAGAAGCTATCTCTGACATGGCCGTGTGCTAAAATGTCATTTTCCAAGATCCCGTTACCTGTAAGACAAAAAAAAAATCAAGTGTAGATAGATAAAATATATAAAAATAAACGCTAAATTAAAACGAGAAGAGGAATTTCCATTTTTGTGGGGGTAGGAATATACCTGCACCAATTCTCTAACCTCATGGACACATAAACTCAAAATGAAGTTAAATACAAAGCATATATATATATATATAAACTCATTTTCTAATTCTTTTGCACATATCCTATTCATGATTTTTGAGCTCTGGTCCCACAGTGACCATTTCGAATGAGAGTTCAGTCAAAATGACTGGTGCGATGAGGTGGTCATGGTTCTGAGACTGAGAAAACCAACGATAAGAAAAAGATTATTTTTTCTCAGTTATTTGTTTTAAAACCTAAAAATTAATATATTGAAAATATAAGTCTAGGGGGGATATTTAGAAAATTTATTTTCTTAAAATTTTCCCTAGGGGGAATGCATAGGGGTTAGCATTCTATTTCATTGAAAATGAGCTATTTTTGTCTTTTTTGAAATTTTAGGGATAAAGGGACGACCCGACGATTTTTGACAAGACCGCTGCCCTGTGTAGGGCAGTGGTTACAAGATCACCACCTTGTTAGGGTGACAATTAAAAAATCACTACCCTATAAAGGTGGTGGTTACAAAATTGCCGCTCTGCATAGGGTGGTGCTTTTGTCATTTTTGGGATAGTGAGAAAATTTGACATGTTTAGACCATTTTTTTGGGATTTTGTACTTTTTTTGATGAACTTGCCTATGTTACTGACTCACTCTTTTGTTTTTTTATGAATTAAGGAGGAGTACATCTGCTAGATTTGGGAGAGAGAGAGTGTGACTGACTACTAACTATACTTGACCAGTTGACACAGGCCGAGATAACATAATCCAGAGTAGGGATTTGGAATATCGTACAAGTGCCAAACATTTCACCTCCTACTCATATTATGTGCAAAATCTTCTCTTATTGGTACGTGGACTAGAACACTTTCAAGTTTCCAAGAGTTAGAGGAGAGTGGACCAACACTTTCGAGGATGTATATAAGATACTCGACATTCCTATACTTGGGAGACACTTGACCCTTAAGACAATATGATCTAAATATAGGGCTAGGAACTGACCCACTTACATAGGAGATGATGGGGTGTTACAAGACATTAAATAGGGTATGAGGCTCCTTTTTGTATCCACCACTCCTATCCCTAAACTCTGTAAGACCATCATAGGTATTTTGGCTTCGCAATTGATAGGGGATTGTTGTCGAGAAAATTTTTCAGGGGATAAAATTTTCAGTTTATTTCAAATAATTTGGGAATATAAGTCCCTCTACTTAAATAGTGTAGGTAGTGTATATGCATGCATGAGTAAAAATGGATTTTCCTAGTTGCCTTCCAGCCAAAGATCCAATAGGGACACTCTATTGACCTTGCAGTAAAGCTAGCAGTTTCTTGCTAGATAGGAATTTTTCAAGAGAGTGGGAAAGGGAGTGAGAAAAAGAGAAGAGGGGATTAATTTCATGGGTAGAAAATCAAAGTCCTACACCCATTAACTATAAATTTCACACATGCATTAAATTTAAGAATAAAGAACCCTGCAAATGGCAACAAGATGAGTTACGATTGAGAACTCAAAGTTTCTAAAATCTCCTCATAAAAAAAGGCATGAAACTCCTTCTTGTATTGATGCTTGAGCATAAATTGTACATAGCATGGAGATGGAAGAAATTTGAGAGTGGGGGAAAATGGATGAAAAATGGTTATCTCCTTTGTTCTCTCTAAGTACAAAGCACTGTTGAGCTTACAAAATCGATCACCAACCCTTTGAAATGGGAATGGATTTACAATTTACAGAATGAGAGATGACTCATCATCTACCCCCTAATGGCTTTTCATATGTCCTCGCAAAACTTAAAAATTTTCAACTTCCTAGGTGAATATTAGGTCCCTTTTTATAACATGAAGGTGACTTTGACATTAGAAGCATAAACTTTCCTTTTAAGTTGATTAAAGGAAATCTAAAAATTGCACCCCCAATGAAGAATTAGAACATGGAGGAGAGAGAAAAAAGGGGGAGAGAAGAGAGGAGAAAGAAATAAGAACAAGGGGGAAAGAAATACCGATAATGAATAATCTGCCACCGATGAAGTCCACAACTCCTTTTAGATGACTCGATTGAATGCACCAACATGACAATCTCTAAATCCCCAAACTCTTTGGACCTCGAGAAGATCCTTTGGATGGTTTAAGGACACCCTGAGTTCAAGTGTTCAAAAACACTTATTGAATTACTTCACTATTGACCATGAAAAATGACTCATAAAGATATTTTCTGAAGAGATAGTAACTCATAACCAATCCTGAAAAGTTGAATGAACTGTTCTACCAATGACTACAACTTACACCTTATTTATGATATACCTATGACCCAAACCATGTAGTGAGTGTTGAAAGACACTATCAGGTTCCCTATGAGAAATGCCCATGAATGATCCCGATAGATGAACCCCTTATTTTCAATTGTGCCAAAACTCCCCTCTAAGTGTAACTTAATTTTAATAGTAAGTTCCTAGATGGAAGAATTACCATTTTTAGTAAGGGGTTATTTTAGCATCTTCTTGACCATCTCGATGTGATGAACTACTTCATTCACTCCTGTGCACACTACCTTCGTTTCGACCACTTCTTGGGGTGAATTACTATTTTTAGTAAGCACCCATCTATGGAACTTACTATTTTTAGTAAGTGGTTATTTTCACTATTTTCTTCTTCGGATAATAATTCTGGCTTCCTGGTGATCTTTAATGCACACTGCCTTCACCACAAATGATTTTGATGCTGAATTTCCAAACATAGTAAATATGTATAGGAAAAATTACTATTTTTATAAAGTACATTTCTGGTGATTGGTTTAGGATGGAACATATTTTTCTGGACTCATCTTGTCATCATGGCCACGTCCTCAAATTTTCACTTGATTTTTCCAACTAGAATGCTTGGAAATAAAATTTAAAATTTTCACCTGGTGATGGCTTCGAGAAAGGAGCTGCCATGACGGCCATTAATGGAGCTCAAAACTTTCATGCATAGTTTTTGTCTCTGATCGTGATGAAATCAAATCCATTGTGATAGGTTTTTCATTTGGAGTATGTATGCAAGTTTTTAGCTCGATCCGACTATTAGATTATTGAGAAATCCAACAAACATGAGCTAGGGCATGAAATGAGATTTTTGTTGGAAAAAATGATTCATGGCACCATTTGACCTCCTTTTTATTGCATCTTCATCATCTTGAAAAATTAGGAAGTCTACAAAATACAACATCTCGATCTGACATGTACTTCTCAAGATATGAATATTTTTTGATTTGGAGACTTCGTAGTTATCTGGCAAAAAATATTCATTTTTCTTCGTTATTCATCTTTTCGATCCATTTTTTCTCTAATATTTTTGTGTTTTTTATATTGCAAATGATTTCAAGGAGTTTAACGAATGCAAAAAATCTCGCTTTCAAATCTGGAGAAAATCCGACAGAGTTTCGGCAGCATATGGAGGTGTGAGGGAAAAATGAGCAAAAATGCACTCAGTGTCATATTTATATTTTGAAAATGGAAGGAGGGAGAGGGGAGGGTGTTTTTTTTAATTATTTTTTGTCCCTTTTTTCCAAAGGAATGAAGGGGAAATCAATTTCCACTACGTGCCTCATCGCGACACTTGGCGGAGATCCAATGGTGGAGTGTTTGGCTCCACTAACTCATAGGGGATGGAGATTTACACTGGAGATAGTCACATGGATGACCTGAGGGATTCAAGGGGCTAGGAAAATTTTATTTTCTCTAATTTCCCTTTTGAAAATGGGACAAAGGGGACATCAGTTTGCACATTGTGCCACCATGCGACACTTGGCGATCATCCATGCAGTGAGAGGTAAGGCTCCAACTAGCTCCTGGAGCTTAACTAGAAATGTGGGAGGTCATATTGGGTTTCAGAAGTCTAAAAAATGTCTGGGAACAATTTTATGTCCCTCATTTCCCTTTTCTAAAGGGACATCAAAATGTGCTAGGCTCCTGGAGCTGTCACGTGTCTACTCAAAATATGGCTAAGTATGAGGTCTTGAGGGCGAACTTGCAACGACAATATCTTGAGCTCCGGATGGAAATATTTGGTGAAATTTTATATTAAATTGAATGAAAATTTTCTTATGAATCTAATGGTGTGGGTTTCAAATCTTTATCCCTCCATTTATGTCCTAAAAAACTAGATTTTTGATCTATATTTCTAGTTGTGCATGAAAAAACTAGTTATAAAACTATTACGCTAAAGCATTGTGAAAAATATGATTTTACCATCTTATAGATATTTGAATTCTCTTTCTGAATATCTCTTATTTGGTTCTTAAATCCATCCATAGATCCTAGAATCACTTCCTGAAGTTCAGTTAATTTTTGGCCTTGACTACTTGGGCCTGTGAAAAAAATTGATTGCAGACCTATTGCAACAATGTTTTGTTAAAGTTTGAAATCACCATCTTATAGGGATTTTAATTACCTTTCAAACTATGTATTTTTTTGTTCCTATCTTTATCCATTGATCCTAGAATCAATTCCCAAAGCTCAGTAGCTATTTTGTCCTTGTTCACCGCTCAAGCTTGTTAACCCTGTTTCTAATTTAAACTGACCCAAATCATATAAATCCTTCTTGAATATTCCAAAACCACTTCCATAATGTTTCTAGACCTTCAATTCAACTTTGTATTTATTTTGGCTCTGATGCTCTGCTGCAGGAGATTGTGCTCATCCTCAGAAGGTTAGTGGTATCCCTTCCCAATACCGCCCAAAAATAACAATTTGTAGGAACACCTAAAATCACCTAGGGGTTGACTTAAATTTCCTAAATAACCTAGGGGATAGAGTTGACATCATCTGAGAGACCATGGGACTAAATGATGGGACACATGGTGCCTAGGAAGGGTTGGACTTAAAATTTTTGGCATAGGGCTATCATTGTGATGCTTGAAAATTTCCAATTTCCCTGTTGCACATATGCATGAAAATAGCTAGCTCTAGCTTGGGGACATCACATGGACTGAGTACAACAAAGAAATGACATGAAGAATCCCATAATATCAATTTTACAATACAAAGACACATGCCTTATCTATTGGGCCCTGTGGAGTTGTGTACAACTTACAACCCGAGAGAGAGAGAGAGAGAGAGAGAGAGAGAGAGAAGAAGGACACACACGCACACACACACACACACACAAAGAAAGGAAAAAAACACCGAAAGAGGAAAACAATACACAACAGAAAGGGAAACACACCTAGTAGTCACCTATGATACAAGGAAGGGGACAACCCGCTTTCACTGAAACAATATTCTCTTCTCAGAGGTTACCCCTGAGTGGGAAACAATGAGAGATTTTGTTCCCCAAAGCCATTGACTGGTTTAAGAAATTATCCCTCTTTCTTTAACTGTTTATGAAAGCTAGGTACTTTCACAATTGTTTGTGTAATTTGTAGGAGTGAGTCTATATGATCTTCTTGATGTTTAGGCCTTCTCTTAGAAATTTCTCTACCTTTATCCTCTTTGAAATTAGTTTCATAGTGCTATTTGATTTCCATACCTACCCACATCACTGATTATTCATTGATCATACCATTTCTTCCCCACGACTACTTCTCATTCAAATTTATTGAATATTTTGGGTTCTTTCATTTCCCAGGTCTATGATCATTGACCTCTTTTCTATGAGAGATCTTGGACCTATCTTTAATGTCTAATCCATTATGAGGTGCTTGAATATTGAATAGAGGATCATAAGTAAGCTCATACCTATCCTTTATGGCCATGAAATGAGATAAGAGATAAAAAAATTAGCTTAGGTTCTTCTGTACCTTCTACTACATCCAATAGTTATTGGATGGAAATATTCATTTTTACTTCCTGCAAATTATCTTTGTATACCTTCGAAGAATATTTACTTTGAAGCTCAAGTTAGCTATCCAGAGGGATTACTTCATCATATTGAGGCTCTCTGCTTTCTATCACTCCTTTTTCAAGGGGAGCCTCGGCTCCAAGGGGCTCAAAATTCCTTGTTTCAATTTATTCATCATGGAAAGATTATTCCTCTTAAAATGGGAAACAAAATACCTCCATTTCATTGTTGCATCCATAGACTATTTTCTCAGGATGGGTATTAGAATTTTACTCTTGCTTTATTTAAACTTGACCAATATTCACACTAGTTGAGGCTTCCACATCATATTCAAACTTTTCTTTCAAATTCATGGCTTGCAAAAAGAGTTCAAGATTGATCTTAGGGTCTTCTGTTTCTTCTACAGCTCTTAACAGTTCTTGTATAAAAATTTCTTTCAAACCTTTCACAGGATCATTAAAAGCTGGTCTGGTCCCTCCATGGATGACATGAATGAGATCATCTTCATCTCCAAATGGGAATGAGAACATCTCCTCTTCATGGGTAAGCGTATAAGCTGGTTTCTCTTTTTGATTTTCACCAAGAACCATTTCCTCTTCTTCATGATTTGCATCATCTAGAAATTTGGGGCTTCCCTATTGTAACTCAAATCTCCTCAATGATTATTCAAGGTCCATACCTTTGTGGGAAGGAATTTCTATCCCTATCAATATGGGAATATCATCTTCCTCCTGTGTTATCACAAATTAATTCATCCGCCTGCTATCTTGATATAAGATGTTGCTTCCTAGACTTCCATGCTTTCGCACTGTGTACCTCATATTATTCTCTGGAAACAATTTCTCCATGTCTCCCTTCACTGGTATAGTTTTGGAAGACCAATTCATCTGAAATTTTCCTCCCAAGTCTCGGCAAAATCTTTGACCTAACAACATTCCAAAGGTTTTCAGGATGTCTAATACAAAAATAGTCATTGATATCCTTTTATATGGAAATTTGGCAAGATCCACATGTGCATCTTTAATCTTCCCCACATATGGGAATTCCATTGATTCTATGGATTAACAAGAGCCACTAGGCAGAGTCATGCAGAGTTTAAGAGTTTTGGCAACCTTCACGGGCATGAAATTATTTGAGGTACCCGAATCTATTATGTAATTGTTCAATATATATTCCCCAACCAGCAGGGAGACATAAAAAAGATCAAACTTGTCTATCTTTTATTTAGTCACGGATATCATGTTCTGTGAGGGAGGCATAAGTGGGTTTAATAGTAATATTTTATAAATTGGTGTTAAAACAAGGTGTCAAACTACAATTTTTGATATATTGGACCAACCTCTAAAATTGATCAGGGTGAGTCTGTAAATATTCAATATCGGTAATTTGCGCTTTGGCTTTATTCGCATATTCTATGAAATCAAAAGGAGCAGATGTAGGCGAGGGTGATGAAGGGAATAATTTTGGAGTCAGGAAAGTTTTGGTAGTAGGTTTAGATTTTTTGGTAATGGAGGTTATTTTGAAAGGAATGCTAGGAAATTTTGAAAGACCAAATTTTACAGGAGAATATTTAGATTTAGGAGAGGCATTAGAAGACTTACTTGGAATTACAGGATCTTTCTTACTTGCTACAGGATTAGGTTTCAAAAATGTAGACTCCATGGAGGATGGGAGTGGAGATCCTTGAATGATTATTTTGTTTTGAGGAGTGTCCACAGGAGGATCTTCAACCTTATTTTTCATGGTAGGAGAAACAAAAGAGGATGATTCATTTTGAGACTAGGAGCGAGTAAACATCACACATAGGAAACTTGATGCCTCTTCATCATCATCATATTAACTCCCTAAATGATATTCAATGAATCCATTTTGAGTGTCACCACCTAATTCTTCTGTCTCTAGGAAATTTCCACCTTCACTTTCTTGTTTGATTCCTTCCTTATCCTTTGGGATTCTACCACCAGTATTTATAGACAGAGCCTCCAAGAAAAGTCTTTGAGGTGTGTCAGAAATCTAATTCATGTTATTTATTTGAGGTGGCATTCCTTCAAAAAATTCCCTCCTTAGTGAAGACATTTCATTTGCCATTTTTTGCAACAAAGGATTGGTTCTTTCATCTCCAAGAAGTTGAACTTTACCCTTTGACAGATTATTGATCTTTCCAGATACGATGAGATTTTCACCAAGTTCAATGGCCAATATTTGTGCTTCTGAAATATCCCTCGATTGAACTCTTCATAAGAAAAATCATAACTTGGGTGATTGAGCACTAATAACGAATATTTTTATGTTATTCTCTGATGGTAAATATTCTTCCAGTATCCTACAAAATAACCAGTTAAAATGAGCTACAAAGTCTCTCATAGTTTCAATTTATCCTTTCTTCATTTGAGCCAGCTACACAAAGAGGTCTTGAGAGTATTTAGTTGATTTAAATCTTTCCTTGAAGGTATTTTTGATGTCATTCTAACAAATGATGGATCGAGTAGGCAGGAGGTAGAACCATTATGCTTCTCTTTCTTGGAGAGATTCCATGAACAATCTTATGGAAACATATTCATTTTCAACTTCAAGAATCCCGCATGATGTTGTGCAAGTAGCGATGTGTTCTTCAAGATTTAGTGTGTTGTTTCCTTTGAACTTTAGATTTTTTTTTTTTGGGAATCCATTGGTATATCATGAAGAGGTGGTGCAAGATCAAGCAAGCCTGTATTTCTTCCCCAAGGAACAATGGGTTGGGGTCTTTTTGCTTCATCTTCCATTTTCGTTTCTACTTTTTATTCTTCAAATTATTCTTCAGTTTCTTGTTCTCTTTCACTTGGGAATTCAATGTTTAATGGAGGTTGGAAAATAGGATAATTTAAAGGGGGGTTATCATAAGGATTTTAGATAGGATTACCAGGTGAACTATTTTAAGACCCAGATGGGGATGAGGCTTGAGAGAAGAAAAATGGGTTGTCTCTGATTCATTGTTGCTGGTTTTGCAAAGCCTCAAAATGGGAATCAACAAATCCTCTTGATCTATCTAACCTCATCTATTTACTTTTAGCCAATTTTTTGAAATTATTGTAGAGGGAATACGAAACGACACTGTGGAATATGAAAGGTCATGTGCAAGAATTGGTAGTGTATCTTTCAGTAATGGATTTTCATGGACTCTTTTTTTTGGTTTTTCAATATTTGATTTTTATATTTTGGGACCTTGTGGTCATGTTTTGGGTGCAGATGTTGCTAAAGCTGCCCCACGATGGGCACAAAAAACTGTTAGCAATAAAGTTTTTTGGAGGAAAAAATTGTGGGTTTCTTACCAACGACCTATGAATCTAAGTCCCTCTACTTAACTGATGTAGCTACCATAAATGCATGCGCAACTAAAAATGGATTTTCCTTGTGGCCTTACGGTCAGGGATCCAAATGGGGCACTCCACTGACCCTGCGGTAAGGTTATAAATTTCTTGATAGAGAAGACTTTGTCAAAAGAGTGGGTAAGGGAGTGAGAAAAAGAGAGGATGGGATTAATGTCATGGGTAGAAATTAGAGTCCCACACCCATTAACCAAAAATTTCACACACACATTAAATTTAAGAAGAAACAACCCTGTAAATGGAAACAAGATGAGTTAAGATTGAGAACACAAAGTTTTTAAAATATCCTCATAAAAAAAATACATGAAACTCCTTGTATTGATGCTTGATAAAAAATTGTACATAACATGGAGATGGAAGAAATTTGAGAATGGGGGAAAATGAAAGACAATTTGCTATCTCCTTTGTTCTCTCTAAGTACAATGCACTCTTGAGCTTACAAAATCGATCACCAACCCTTTGAAATGGGAATGTATTTACAATTTACAGAATGAGAGGTGACTTATCATCTACCCCCAATGGCTTTTCATATGTCCCCGAAATACTTAAAACTTATCAAATTCCTAGGATAATATTAAGTACCTTTTTATAACATAAAGGTTATTTTTACATTAGAAGCATAAATTTTCCTTTTAATTTCATTAAAAGACATCTAAAAAATGCACCCTCAATGAAAAACTAGAACATGGAGGAGATAGAAAATAGGTGGAGAGAAGAGAGGAGAGAGGGAAGGAAGAAGAAGGGGGAAAGAAACGCCAATGATGAATAATCTGCCACCGATGAAGTCCATAACTGTTTCAAGATGACTTGATGGAATGCACCAACATGAAGATATCTAAATCCCCAAACAATTTCAACCTCGAGAAGCTCCTTGGATGGTTTAAGGACACTTGGGTTCAAGTGTTCAAAACCACTTATTTGAACGAATTCACTAATGACCATGGAAACTAACTCATAAATATCATTTCTAAAGAGATGGGAACTAATAAATAATCCTACCAAGTTGAATGAACTGTTCTGTCGATGATTGTAATTTCCACCTTGCGTATGATATACCTATGACCTGAACCATACAGTGAGTGTTGAAATACACTATTAGGTTCCCTATGAAAAATTCCCATGGATGATCTCGAAATATGATCCCCTTATGTTCCATTGTGCAAAAACTACCCTTTGAGTGTAACTTACTATTAATAGTAAGTTCCCAGATGGAAGACTTACCTTTTATAGTAAGAGGTGATTTTTCCCTCTTCTTGACCATCCTGATTTGATGAAATACTTTGTTCACTCCTATTCACACTGCTTTCATCTTGACCACTTCTTGGGACGACTTACTATTTTTAGTTAGCACCCATATAGGGAATTTGATTTTCATTGTTTTTTACTCCAAATAATAATTATGGCTTCCTTGTGATCTTCAGTGTACACTTCCTTTGCCACAAACGCTTTTGATGATGACTTTCCAAACATAGTAAGTATGTATAAGAAAAATTACTATTTTTAGAAAGTAGGCTTACAATTCTCGGTTTGTGCTGGAACATATTTTTCTGGACTTGGCTTATCATCGTGGTCATGTCCTCTTAATTTCACTTGATTTCTCCCACTAGAATGCTTGGAAATAAAATTTAAAATTTTCACCTGGTGGTGGCTTTAGGCATGGAGCTGCCATGGTGGCCATTAATGGAGCTCGAAATTTACACATCTGGTATTTTTCTATGGTCATGAGAAAATCAACTCCATTGTGATATTTTTTTCATTTGGATTTTTTGTGTAATTTTTTAGCTTGATCCGACCGTCAGATTATTGAGAAATCCAAAAAACATGAGCTAGGGTATGAAATGTGACTTTTGTGGGAACAAATGATTCAGGGAACCATCCGATCTCTCATTTTTTTCTTCTTGATCATATTAAAAATTGAGGAAGTGTAAAATATGACATCTTGATTCGACTTGTATTTTTCAATATATGATTTTTTTTGATTTGGAGACTTCGTATTTATCTAGCAAAACATATTCGTTTTCTCTTCATTCTTTTTCATTTCGATCCATTTTTTCTTTGAGATTGCTGTGTTTTTTTTTTTTTTTAGATGACAAAGGATTTTATGGAGTTTAATGAAGTCAAAAAATATTGCTTTCAAATCATGAGAAAATCCAGCAGATTTTCGGTAGCATATGGAGGTGTGAGGGAAAAATAAGAAAAAATACACTAAGTGTCATATTTATATATTAAAAATGGAAGAAGAGAGAGGGGAGGGTGAAATTTTATGTCCCTTTCATCCCTTTTTTCCAAATGGATTAAGGGGACATAAATTTCCAATTCGCGCGTCATTGTCATACTTATTGGAGATTCAACGGTCGAGTGTTTGGCTCCACTAGCTCTTGGGGCTGGAAATTTACACTGGAGAGGGTCACATGGATGACATGAGGGATTCAAGGGGCTGGGAAAATTTTATTGTCCATAATTTCCATTTGGAAAATTGGAAAAAGGGTACATCAGTTTGCACATCGAGCCTCCATGCGATACTTGGCGATCATTCGTGCAGTGAGAGGTAAGGCTCTAACTAGCTCCCAGTGCTTAGCTGGCATTGTGGGAGGTCATATTGGTGTCCAAAAGGGTAAAAAAGGGATGGGAAATTTTTTATGTCCCTCATGTACTTTTTATAAATGACAAAATGGATATCAAAAAGCACTAGGCTCTTAGAGTTGACACATGTCCACTTGAAAATATGGCGAAGTATGAGGTCATAAGGGTGAACTTGCGATGATGATATCTTGAGCTCCCGATGGAATGTTTTGGTGAAATATTATATGAAATTGATTGAAAATTTCCTTCTGAATCTAATGGTGGGGTTATAAAATATTTATTCCTCCAAATAATCCCTGAAAAATTAGATGTGTGATCTAGCTCCATAGTTGTGCATGGAAAAAAACTAGTTGTAAACCTATTTCACAAAAGTGTTGTGAAAAATATGATTTTACCATCTTATGGATTTTTTAATTCCCTTTCCTAAGATGTCTTTTTTGGTTCCTAACTCAATCTAGAGCTCCCAAATTTTTTTCTCAAATTTCAGTTTCCTTTTTTTCCCTGTGCACTTCTTGGGCCTGTGAAAAAAAATGATTGCAGACCTATTACCCCAAGGTTTTGTGGAAATTTTGATTTCACCATATTGTATTTATTTTAATTAGCTTTCCAAATATGTCTTGTTTTGTTCCTATATCCATATATATCTCACATAATCACTTCTTGAAGCTCAGTAGCTATTTTTTCCTTATGCACCGCTCAAGCCTATGAACCCTGTTTCTGTCAAACTGCCCCAAATCCTCCAAATCCTTCCCGAATATTCCAAAACCACTAATTTTTCTATACCTTCAATTCACCTCCACATTTATTTTGGCTCCGATGCTCTACTCCAAGAGGTTGCGCTCATCCTGGGAAGGCCAGTGGTAGCCCTTCCCAATACCACCCAAAAATAACAGTTTTTAAGAACACCTAAAATCACCTAGGGGACTATGTTGACATCATATGGGAGATCATGGGAATGATTGAGGGAACTCGGGGTTCCTAGAGAGGGGTAGGAATTGAAAATTTTGGCATAGGGGTATCATTGTCATGCTTAAAATTTTCCCATTTCCCTGTTACACATTTAGATGACAACATGGATAAGGTTGGGGATAAGTTATTGTAGTGATGGGCCCCGATTGTGATGTACATTGAGGAACAGGGGTAGACTTATGCATTGGGGGAAGAAATTTTGGACACCAAGTACCATGATTTATACCGAGTGGTGAGATTACAGGGAGAGTCACTTAGAATTCCCACACTCGTGATAAGTTGGGTATATTAGAGGATCATCCCCTATCAGAGGGTAGTAGGTGTATAGGTTCTTGGGGAATTGAAGGCCATGAGATGGACTGGTATGTCAGTTATTAGGGTGCCACATCATCCAGTGAATACCTTGACTACAGATGACTTTGTTGCTACACCCCTACTAGGACATGGTAGGATTATGGGGACTAGATGGGAACACAATGATAGCCTATGCCACCACCCATAAGTTTAGTAGACAGACTAGGGAATGTGGAGACTCATCCATTTGATAGAGTACCCCAGTAGTTTGGACTTCCATACATCGATAGTAACCCCCCTATGCTAGTTATTTATGGGAGTATTATGAAGTCTCGAGGTGGTCATACAAGTGATCATGGTTAGATAGTTGTGACTCCAGGAATTACTATTATAGTGAGGCAGGTTGTTCATGCTTGTCAAGTAACTAGGCCGACACTACTTCTCCTGATCTAGGCCAAACTTGCTCACAGTAGGGAGGAGGAGTAGGAAATTCCCATTGATATAGATTCTGAGACTGAGGCAGAGACAAGGGAGGATACTATTGAGGAGGTAGATGAGGAGACCCAGAAAAAGGGGGGCGTTGATGAGGAATATAGTGACACTGAGTGACATGATACTCAGGAGAGATATATGGCTGAGCGAGAGGAGGAAGATGTAGATATGGAGTTATTAGTTTTCGAGGAGCCACTTTGTCATCAAGGAGGTGGAGACGAGGAGTATTTCATGGGACAACACATTACCTCAGGAGGTGGGGAGGCATATCAGATACCTATAGTAGCAACACCAGCTGTACCAGCTGATATTACATGGATTCCCAAATATTTGAGTATGTGAAAACTCTTTTCTTGACTTTGTTAGCTAGAAATATTAATGACTACAATTTGTATTTTTTTTTTGTTTTTATGGTTTTCTAACTTGCCATTTTTATTTTTTTTGTAGCTATTGCTTAGGGATGGTGAGATATTATTCATCAAGTTTTCAAGGATACCTTGTTGATCCCTTTAAGGAAGACCTGGGAAGAGTTGACTGAGGACTTAGGATAGCCATTATGGGGCAGCCGACACACTGACATGTTTGCGCATGTTTGGAAAATGGTGGAGATCATGGCTACTCAGAACAAACAGATCGCTGCATATGAGACAACCAAGAGATTGATGAGGTGGATCCATTCACATAGTGAGACCATGGCTAATGGTCACACTCATGGTCATTCACACCACTCAGTGCACTCACAACACCAGAGCTGCAACATGAGTCCTGGACACAATCGTGCACCATCATAGGGATATCATAGGGATTGATAGGACATTTGGCCTTTATTGCTCCATTACCATTTTATAAGGCACATCTATGAATTTTGTTTTGTATTTTTGGGCTCATTTTGAGTGTTTTGACCATGGTTAGTGTGTGATTACATTGTACAAAAATTTGATTTATTATGATACATATATACATACCTCTTTTTGGTTTGGCTATCCTTTGCATTAGAGTTGACTTATTTTGTGGTTTTCTTTACATGTGTACTCTAGAAGTTTAGAAATTATGATTTTGTGCACTTTTCAAAATGTATGTAATTGATGATGTATGTGAACAAAATGAATTATTTTTGTTGTTTTATAATGTTGATATGAGATGACAATGCAAACACATTGTAATTTTGAACTTTAGATTTTCAAGTAATGTTTAGCACTTCTTTTTGTTATGGAAATATGTGATGAATAATTATATAATAATAAAAGGAATTTTCTCCACTCCTAATCTCACACAACCATTAAGATGCGAGGTCTCCACACTGATATCCATAGAGATGTAAATGGTGAGAGAAAGACAAGATTTTTACATAAACCCAATTAGGAACTTACAACCTATCTCTACATATAGTTTACTACACATTCTAGAATTTGATTGCTTGTAAGTTTATCTAGACTTAGATCCATAGATGGCCTCTTGATTGACATAATCTGGTTTTAAGTTTTTGACTCTCTTTTGGAACATGCACATCTAATTCATTTTTCTTGGTATTTCAAGATTTTCAAAGTAATTTTATTGAATGAAATTTCTTTAACTTATTAATTTATTTGCAGAGACCCTCTACACTTTGCCCCATTCTATTATTATGAATAATGGGCTCATCACCAAGGACAAGGAATATGCAAGTAATGGAACCTCCCTTCTTTCTGAACCCCATGCCACTTGTAAGAGATGTGGGCTCAACAATGAAGGTTGGTGGGGCAAGAAATTGTGTAAATGAAAATTTTGATTGATTTTGAATTTAGATATATATAATTTTTATTGTATTTTTGAACTTTAATTTTTTCCTTTGGGAAGGAAGGATTACCCCTAGCCTCAACCCCATGCAACCAGTACAGATGCGAGATCTTAACACCAGAGGTTGAGATAGGTGAACAATCATCTCAGGTGAAAATGTTTATAATTTTTTTGTACCAATGAGGTTTTTCTATGGAAAGATATGGAAGCATGAAGCTTCTAGAACTTAATATGAGAAAATAAAACTATGCTAGAAGAAATCTATAGGCAGAACCAAGTATGTAGGCCTTGGTAGGATTAGTGTCAAAATTTTGTCTTGTCTTGTTGAACTGATGAAGTAATAGAAAATGTGGATGTATGTTTAAAGAGATATGATTTGAAAGATTGTCAAATTTTTGTAGAATTTTTTGAGAATTACTTAAAAATAAGTTCCTTGATTACAAAATTTTACAAAATGAGCTAGAAAATGATAATGCAATACAGATGAAGTAGTGTACATATGGAAATGTTGATGGATCATGTGTAGTATCTCTTTAGGTGAAGAGAGTTGACAGATTCACCAAATTCCTCACCTTCTAGTGTACATAGGTGGTATGCCCCATTTTTATAGTCCTCTATGAATCAATATGGGCGTGAAATTCCTTCCTTTTCTGCTCTTTTTGTTTATCCAGTTGTTGAGTGTTAATACTAGATGTCCCTCACATATTTCACAATTGTATAATTTCTTGTTATACTACCAGAACATTCAGTTAGCATAAGCCCTATGTCATGTGTTCTCAGCATTAAGCTGAGCTTGATCGAGATTCCCAATTGAGAGAGTTCAAGCTTCCTTATAGGCTTCCTCTCCCAAAATTATTTGTAGTGAGATACAAAGACTAGGTATTTTGAATTCAAGTAGTAATGCTGCTTCTGAATCGAATACCAAAGAATAGGGGGTTGCCCCCATCGGCATTCTTACTGATGTTTGTTAGGTGCACAAGGCCGGAAATAAATTTAAGTGCCAATCTCATTTTGTTATCCTTTACAGTTTTAAGGAGAATGGAATTTAGTATCTTCTTTTTCACCTCAGTCTGTCCATTAGCCTGAGGGTAATAGAGGGAAGTCCGCATGGTGTTATTTATTTTGAAATTTTCACATAGTTCACACACTTCCTCTTTTTTGAAATACATGTCATTATCAAAGATGATGACTTGTGGGACACTCGTACTTATAGATAATATGGTTCAGAATGAATTTTGTAATTACACATCCTAGTACAGTGGTAAGAGTAATGTCCTCTAAACCCACTTCGTGAAGTATTTCATGGCCGTGATTACAAAGCTATGGCCACTCTATTGATGAGGGATAGAACTTCCCTATCAAATCCATAGGCCCCACGTGAAAAAGGGCCATGGTGTTGCAATTGGTTGTAAAGCCTAACCAGGTATGTGGATCTCATGAGAGAACTCGTGACATTTTATGATATTTGTGCATACATAATCTACTACGCATCATGTTCTAACGTAGGCCAGAAAGTAGCCCATATCGATGTATCTTTTGAGTAGTAGCATGACCTCCTGCAATAACATCCACACAATCCATTTTGGGATCTCATAGAGGATGTTATTTTATTCTTCCTCATCGAAACATCTAAGACAACATTCCATCAAAGGCTCTGTGATAGAGAAATTGTTCTATGATTGCATACTTTAATGGCTATGACATGCATAGCCATCTTCTTTGGTGTGATGTCGCCCCTTCAGGGTATGCACCTGGTCTACAACGAAATTTAATAACATTAGTATACCATGTGCACACAGAGAAATGGCGGGTCTTGGTTTCGACATAGTAATATATGCATTCATTAGGAAAATCCATGTTAACTAAATTTCCTCCATCTAATGGGTTGTTAACTAACCAATCTATGATTATTTTTCCTTTAAAAAACTTTTGGTTGATAAATGTCAGCTCGAACTCACCCATCAGAGTTATGAAATGTCCAAATTTCTTGGATAACGAACCCTATGTTAGAAACATTCACAAATGATTTGTCTTGATAATAACCATTGTTTCTTGGTTAAACATGTAGTTTATTAACCATTTCTTTGTGAAAACTCTAGCAAGGCATTCTTTTTCTGCCTGCTTATAACATGGGTTGTAGTCGAGAAAAGTTCAAATAATGAAATAGACTACACGCTCTCATTTTTCATCATCCTCTTGATATAGCATGCAAGCTAATGATACGTCCATGTGGCCTGTGAATATAAAAATAGAGGGAAATCCAATTTAGGAGTCATGAGTATGGGAAATGACAATAATAATCCTTTGACTGATTCAAATGGCTCATGACCCTCTTGTGTCTAGATATTACAACAATCCTTTTTCAATAAATTGTTTATTAGACATGAATGGAGAAGGTCAAGTTAGGAATGAACCTTCGGATTACACCATGAGATTTCCAAGAAAAGACCTAATTCTAAATTCATCTAATGGTGAGAATCATTTCCAAAATTGCTATGGATTTTAGCTGTAATCTACATCAATCCCTCATGTAAAGAGATGATGTATCCCAGAAACTTTCCTCCCTGTTACATCGAACACACATTTTTCTAGATTTAGTGTAACCCCGTATTCGATTAGATGAGAGAGGGTGACACAGAAGTACCTCAGGGTGATTGCAACACTTTTTGGCCATAGCCAAAAGGTCATCAATGTAATATTCCACAATCTTATGAATGAGATCATGGAATATGTAAGTAATTACCTATTGGTATGTTGCTACCAATGTTTTTGAGACCAAACGACATGAATACGTAATAAGTAGGTTCCCCAAGGAGTGATAAATGTGGTCTTTGTCCCGATATTCCTTGGAGATCCTATGATTTAACTGTATACCAAAAAAATCCATCCATAAGGGACAACAATTCATAACTAGTTGTTGTGTCAATGATGATATTGATGGATGACAGTGGGAAATCATCCTTGGGATATGTTTTGTTGATGTCCCAAAAATCAATGTAGATTCATATTTTTCTATTCTTTTTTATGAATGGGGACAATGTTGGATACCCACATTGAGTATTTGCAACCAGAATTAATAAAACCCACCTATAGGAGTTTTCATCACTTCTTCTTTGACCATCAACACCATTTTTGGTTTCATTGGTGTAGATTTTTGTCTTGATGGGCTTAGCGTCAAGACTTGGTCATAAAGGTTGTGAACTGCTACATGAGGAGCAATTCTTGTCATTTCTTTGTAGTTAAATGCAAAGGATTTCAAATGATTCTTAAGGATTTTGGTCTAAGTATCTTTACCTCTTCAGGAGTTAGTGAAGAATCATAACTTCAATATTTTTTGGGTTTTCCTCCATCTTGATGTTAATATTGATTTTCCCTTTGATCAAATAGGCATTACCCTCTTCAAACAAAGGTAGGGATCCGAGGCAATTCTAATTATCCTTCCTCTTCTATTTCAAAAACTTCAAGGCCTTTTGAGGAGGAAGGGTCCATCGTGTGATCCTCCAAAATAGGAGGAAGAGTGAGGAATGAGAGAAAAGCCTCTCTTATGGTGTTGGGTATGAAAATCTATGTAGGTGTTAAGATATCCTAATATATCTTCATCATTTTCTATGCATAGTCTAGGGTTGCAGGCTCATTCTCAGCCTCAACATATGACAAAGATTGGGCTTTGTTGGAATTTTGTGTGAACTAAGGATTCTGCCTGAAATGAAACCATGTGAAGTTGGTTTCTTCTAACTCTCTACTTGGGTAGAAGTCGAGAAGCAAACATAGATATGGAATATGTGCAAGAAGGTTTTGTCTCTCGTGGAATGGATTCAATAGAGATTAAGTCGAAACATTTTGTAAAATTAAGCACCAAAGTGGTTTTATAGAGCTGTAAGTGCTATGACCCTAGTCTCATATACGCTTCTAAAACTCTGATTGGTCGACCAGCTAGCAAATCACCCAAAACTCTTATGTTATAAGCGTTGATCCTCTTGCCTACTATGAGACCAAGAAGGAGAGCCTCATATTCTTGCATCATTATTTCTGCATTCAAAATATAGTTTGAAGGAAAAAGGCATGACCTTTCCTTCTAGAGAAGTGAGGGTCACACTTTCCCCATCATCTAAGAAGTGACACTTTGCCCCATGTCAAATTGGAGATTCCAATAGTTTCCTTGGGAAGATTATATGTTGGATCGTTCTTTGTATCCTTCTTCCTTTGATTATGACACTTCAACCATACAAATCCCATCATCCGTTAGAAGAGATCCAAGTCCCATGGATATGTCATATGCCCATGGAATCAAAAGGAAGGAGAATAAGAAAATCACTCCCCAAAAAACTTGACAATATTTGTTGTGGTTTCTTTTGATACTGTCTCTATGACAATAATAGTTTCTTTCTTGACCGCAAGAATCACCCTTGAGCAAGCTAGTAGTTTCTAATTCCGTTGTGGGAATTAGTTTTGTTTCAGGTGTTAAGCTAGTCGAGTTTTTTTAATTGGTTGTACTGGGAGGTCTCAAACTCATAATATACCCCTATCGTCTCTTCTTCAGATTGGCTACGTGTATGTCGAAGGGTTTTGGGTCACCCTATGCAACAAAGACCTTACCCTAAGTGTAGGAATCTTACCTCTTGAAACATTTTTTGGAGGAAATCAACGTTCATGTGGCGTATCCAAGGGCATGGCTTGGGATCATATTATATTTAGTTTCCCTGAGTCAATAATATAGAACTATCCGTGAGGATTATTTTTGGTCCCAGGGTGACCGAAAACACTATGGTTCCAATCAATGTTTCCTTAAGGCTATCATAACCTCTCAGTGCTGTTTCTCGTTGAAGAGAAATTAGTTTATCCATAACCTAAATTTTGGAGAAAAGAAAAGAGGAAAATGTTGAATGTCTTCCCCTTAATTGATCATCACATGTGCTTTACATAGTTATTGTATATCCAAACCTGTAGATACAGATCCAAATCACCTCGACGTATTATTTTAATGTCATATATGGGAATCTTACTGATATCGAATATAAATAAGACATCTCTTTCTGGCTTCTTGGGAGGATAAACATCGAATTCTATATGGTTTGTTTTCTACCTCTAGAGGAGGAGCTGATGTTGAAAAAATTTCTGAGACCCAATGCTTCTAATACAGTAGATCTCTATGAGCAGGGGATTTCCTTCAACAGGTCCAAGAAGGATATGTAAGAAAATTTCTTTTTTATGTCATTGATTAAGTCATAAGATCCTACCGGATTTGCAAGCATCTCACGAATATCATCTGATATAGATCGGGTAAATTGGAATAGGCTGTGCAAAGAATAATCTATAGTTCTAGTGGACAACGTCTATCTAGGGTTCAATCTCTAGATCTACAAGACCCACTATCCTAGTTTTACTGATAACCATCCAAGGGAGGAACCGCCAACTGATGGGTTCGATGAATTTGAAGCTTCATGATCATTGTTTCCCATTGAGGATACCCTTGTTTGAGACATTGGGATCCAACTTACCATTTTTGGGACACGTTGGGAGGGGATTATTAAAGATACTTGAGTTGAGACATTTTAAGGGGACACATGCCCCATGTAAGTATTTTTAGTCAGCGAACGTATAGGATTTGCCAAAAACATGTCAATAAAGACCTTTCTTTTGTCTTCGGGTAACTACTGCAAGAATTTGTTACAATCCTGACAGAAGGTTCTAGCATCGTGTCCTTAGACCCTATGGAAACCAAAATATAGGTTTGAGATCATAATCTTTGAGGTATTTGGTTTGTGTTTTATTATGGTCTAAAATAACGATTATTGTTTGGATGTTAGTTATTGTATTTAAAATTTGGAGGTCATTGCGCTTGATGTGGGTATTGGTTAGGATAACTGCTTGGGTAATGGCTAAAGCCTTGGGCATGAACTTGCTGCTATTTTTATTGTTGTTTTCTTTGAGGTGATGGATGATTTTAAGTCTACTGCATTGATTGTGGGAGAAATAATTATTTCTCCTTTGATTGTTACCATTATTTCCATTGTTAGTATTATTTGTACTTAGGATATTGAAAATGTTGGGTTTCTTTGTTTGATCGGTAACACCGTTGGTTGTAACACCAAAATTTTTGTTAAGGACCTTAGGTCTTTGGTTGTTATTTATATTGTTAGGGTAACTTTAACTACCCTGATTTAGGAGTGATCAATCTCTTGTTAGAGATCGTAGGTCTTGTCGACCATTGTCTATTGCTGCTTGACCTATATCGGAGAGAACCCTCTAACACCTCTTTGTAGATCCTAAGTGGGAACTTTTAGACCTCCTCCTTCATTTCTTAATTAAGAGAATGGAGGAATAGGTCACAGATCTCTATATGATCCATGTTAAGAGTGCTTGCTGAATAATAGAGGAGTTTTCATTATCTCTAAATGAAATGTGCAGCAAGACTCATTATGTTCTTGTTTTATGTGTAAGAATTCCCTGATTCTTGTCCTTAGAAATTTGTTTATGTAAAAATATTTATAAAATCATACACGAGTTATTTGAAATAGTGTATCAAATCCTACAGTATCCTATAATACTAATTGAGAGTAATAACTTCTAAAGTTTTAGGGAATATTTTTGCAACAACTGCATCCCATGGGAGTATCTCTCAAATGGAAGTTGCATATGACTTAATGTGCATGTTTGGATCTCCCTCCCATTTAAATTTTTGGAGCTTAGGAAGAGGTCTTGGGAGCATAAAAAATACATATGGAGAAGTTTAGGGGATCCTTGAGATATTCAGAGTAGGTCCCTACTGCATATGACTCGACCATTGATGTTTTTTTTTGGGGAGGTGGAGGCCGAATTGGTTGTTGGGATGGTGCAACATATATGTTTGTTAGGGAATAAGGTATCTCATGTTGCTGACCATATAGGATATGATAAGAGTACATGTCTCCCTGTAGTGACTTAAAATATATCTGTACGTAGGGGGAACATTACTTTGATATGAATTTGGAGGAACAAAGCTAGGGAATGTCATATTTCTAGTTGGGATGGCATTTGATAATGCACTTATTGATACTGCATGTTGTGGATATCTGTATGTAGCATGAAGGGGCATACCCAAAGTTCCGGACCCAGTTAGAATATCCTCGAGGCTAAGAATTCCCATGTAAACCAGAGGATTTAGTCCAGTGGGCACTTGGCAATAGTTCTGTGGATAAATAGGAATATTTTGCTTCCCAGCATATGAAGTTTAAGTGGTTTGAGCAAGTTCCAATTCATTAACCTTTTCCACCAATGCCGGGACAAATTCACCCAATGATGGCATGATGATTTGTTTTTGCGTACGTTATTGAACCATTTTAGGTTGTTGAGGAGTGTGATGTCCTGCTATAAATTATTCATTATTTTTATACCCCTCATTAACAATGTTTTATGCTATAAGAGGGGTAGTGGTGTTGTTTTAAAGAAAGACATCAACATGTCCTTATGCCTTATATAAAGTTTGACTCATGTTTTGGAAGTGTTTCTCACTTATGGATTAACACGCAAAGTACTCCTCATCTAAAAATGAGAGTTGCTTAGACTACATACTAATTGGCTATCTAAAAAAACCTGAGGAGATGAGTATGAATCTCCTGTAAAAGTCATATTATTGGATCTTGAGGGTTCAGGCTATTTTTTTTTACGTAAGTTGATCGATTTCTTTGACCCTAACTAAGGACCCATTATTGGTCCCTAGAGGAGGAGGGGTTTGAGAGGAATTAATATGAGTTGAGTAGTTGTCTGCCCATGCAGATAGTGAGGGAGACTATTGTTGTATTCCCATTTGATAGTAGTATACTTCAAGAACCAAAATGGGTCGATTGTATCCATCATATCTCAACATATTTGGGGGGTATATAAATACCCATAGAATAATAGGAGAGAGGGAAAATGGAAATAAAAAGATACTATCTCTTCACGTCAGGTTCACTAATTTTTATAGATGAAAATCGACACGTGACCTTCGACTACACTTGAATCCTTGAGGTCATGCTAAGGCAGATGATTTAGAAGTATGGATAGCTAAATGGTAGCGACGAAAGTGTGTATAATTGGTATGGATAGGTTGTTAAGGAAATACATTGTCTTAACCTTGCAATAATGGGATCTGCTCATCAAGCATAATGAAATCCTCTCTAACTTGGATGGGTCGGATGGATGGATTGGAAAGGATGATAATGTAGAGACTCTAGTCAATATCGAGCTCTACGAATATCCTTTATACTAGTTACAGAATTTGTGTGAAGCCATTGGAATCCTCGTAATTTTTTCTAGACAAGGTCATGGGACAAGAAAAAAGGCATGGATTCATGAAATTAGATCTGATTGGTAGAAGCATTCCAAAATGTGAGGGATTTTTGTACTTCTTTGTTTAGAGTGTTCAATTTTGAAATGATATCTAGCGGAAATGGTGATGTGTGGAAAACTAATGTGTGAAGACTTATGTCAATATTAGTGATTAATTCTAGCACGTTTGGTTGTGGGACTCTAGGATTTTTTATCATATGTTCTAGGTTGTTGAGGTCCTTGTATGGTCATGTGAATGATCAAATTTTGTTGCCAGGGGAATTCTAGAACTCGTATGCCTTATCGGCCACAATGTTTAATGCATTGAGTTGTTGAATTTTCTCATCATATCGAGCCAATGTTCTAAGCATAAGAAGAAAGAGTCCTATATCTATATCCCTGAGTAATTCAGGGTCGTTTGGGTGGCACCCACAGATCACTTCTGTAAGTATGTTCGTGTTCAGGACCGTTAATGGTCATGAATTCAAAATATCTAATCAAATTAAATAAATATGACTAATCTAATTGAATTAACACTAATTCTTTTTTTTGTATTTTGAATAACTTTAATAGAATAAAAAAATAAAGCCACTAATATAACAAAACAAATATTTTATCCTAGAATTGATAGGTCTCTTATGAAATGGATTCCACCTTCTGAAGGTTAGCATAAATTGAAATTTGATGGTGCCTCCAAAGGTAACCTGGGTTCAACAAGTGGTGGTGGTCTAATTAGAAATCACAGGGGTCACCTTATTGCCACATATGCTAGTCCTATGGGCAAGAAAACCAACCATTATTCAAAGACCCTAGCAGCTCTCTAGGGAATTAGAATTTCTAAGAACCTCAAAGTGGAAAATATCATTGTGGAAGGTGATTATATGAATATTATCAACAACTTTTCTAAGACCCAAATCCCGAATAGGACCATAAGGGAATTTATTAATGAATCGTATACTCTTTGTAATGGTCTTAACATCATATTTCAACATCTGTATAGGGAAGGAAATAAATTAGTAGATTATTTAGCTAATGTTTGGGGTGTGCATTAATGATTACATAGAATATTATAATTTCCAAGACACACCCCACAAATTTCAGTAAATCATTATTAATGAAACAAATGAAATCAATTAATCGACATTTTCTACACGTGTGGAATCCACTGCCTGGATTTTTGAATCAGATCGAACTCATTTGATCTTAGTACCCCCATTCCTCAAAACTTGAGAAAAATTTCCATTTCAAGTAGAGACGAGGGAAAGATAAAGGGTTCATCTCTGCAATAACTAAGAAGCTTAGTTGTGTAAGAGGAGTTGTCAGTAAGCATAATTATTACGGTTTCCTGAAAACGGGGGGAGCACCTTATAGAGTCAATCCTATTTTTCATCCACAATGGAAAGATAATTTGGAACCTTGGGAAACCCATAACATGTGGGGTTTTATAGAATTTATTTATAGGATCAAGCGACATGACTAATACATTTCTCTCCAATTCGTGGAAAATTGGAAAGAAAGAAACATTAAGTTAAGAGGAATGGATTTAAATATCTCTGAATAGCTCATTTATTTCATCACTGGGCTGAGCATGTAAGGTAATAAGTTTTTTGGAAACAAATTTGAAAAAGAGGCAGAAGAAATAATTTTTCTTGATGATGGAGAACACCTTGAAACCAAGAAGGAAGGCATAGTCTGTTCCACTATCTCGCAGCCCTTCGATGAATTTGCACACATGTTGGTTTAATATGTTACTCTCAAGGGAATGTTTTCTATTATCACCCTAGATCATATTGTTCTTCTCAATCATTTCAGGTGCGAGGCTAAGGTGAGCTTGTCTTACTATATTCTGCAATATTTGGAAACGTTGGTTTTTGAGGTCTAGGGCCATAAGAAAACTATTCCTCTACATCAGGGGTTCATATTTATTATTCACCAGTATGTTCTTGATGTCCTAGATAATGATCCTTACCCCACTTGCCCCACCTCATCCTCAATAACCTCATATTCGCTCTAAGACTCCCATGATATGCAACCCTATCATAGAGCCTCCTCCCAAAAGGATTCTTAGGAGCAGTAAAAAAGATAAGGAAATTATGACTGATGATAGCTCCCCTACAATCATTACTGTTTGTGATCAGGACACCTCCTCTATACTAAAAAATAATAAAATTCAAGCTGAGACCCTGAAAAAAATTGAAGATAATGTGGATTTTCTAGTCAAGTATGATATTAAGAAATCAACTTCCGACTCCATCTCCAATCTCAGTGAGAAAGTTAACACTCTTTCCACTCAATTCAAATCTCTGTAAGAAAATTACAACAAATAATTAGCCATCCATAGGGAATTTCTCAATCTCATGCAAGTCCATATTTGTTAGATATTTGACATCAGTGGCATTTTGGCCTCAACATGAAAGAATGATAAGCTCACCAAGAAGTTCAAAGCATCCAACTGGGATCCTAACATTGGAATTTATTTGAATATTTATCAGGTACTCAAGATTTCTCTCAAATATTAAAATAAATCTATTAGTTAGTGTTATTGTATCTCTGTTTTTTGAGTAGTTGTTATATTGTTGTGGTGATGTTGTTGTTATGCTACTATTTTGTTGTGTCTGTTCATAGTAGGGCTACTTATTAACAGATAGACCCTACTCTAGTACTTGTTTTTATTTTGATGTTGGTTGTGGTGTGGTCTCCATATCTATGAAAACCACTTTAGTTTGTATTTCTTATCTTAGTTTTTGAGCCTTTGGTTATACTTCTGGGTAAGATCCCTCCAAAAAATTTTACCTTTAAAAAAATTATAAAATAAATATTTTACTTCTTTTCTATTTAAACGAATAAATGAAAATAAAGCTTCTAACTAATTAACTCTAAATCCTAGAACAAATAAAACATCCAAATGTTGTTGTTTATCTATGGAAATATGAAATCTATTTTATTTTAAATGAAATATTTTCTAACTATGAATATAAATCTAACCTAAATTTTGTATCAGAGGAAGAAGAAGAAATCACAATATTTTCTTATCTGTAACTTCCTTGAAAAAACAAGAGAGGATTTTTATATATAGATCGATGCTTATGTTTACTTCTAAAAGCCACATAATATTTCTTCCAGATTTACTCCCTTGCAAACCTACAGGGATAACAAAGAGAATTAATCTTTCATACAAAAGCTTTGGGTTTGAAACAAATAATCTACTGTAACTTTGAATGATATTAACTATGGAAATGATTCTTTACTCTATTTGATAATGCACATATAATTCAGAAACAAAAAATTTGATTAAATGAAGGAAATAAAATAACAACTCCAACCTAAAAATACAGAACTGTGGCAATCTGGTTGTGTGGTACTTGGTCCTCTTAGTTTCTCTTTTAATTCTCTCATGTCCGCATGAGTTAAGAGGTTAGGAATGTAGTGACAACAGTAGAGGGAAAGCGCTGGAGCAATGAAAAATTGAATTGGAAATATGAAAATAATGCGAGTGGAAGAAATATAGCACAATGGAAATGAGTTCGGCTATGCATTTTAGCCCAGAAAAAAGGAAACTTAACAATTGCAAGAGTACTCAAAATTATCTCCAGCCATTTGCTTGAAAACAAGCGATCAATTTATATAAGGTTATCTAGACAAAGGTTCAAGCCATTTGGTAGCCAAATGGTGCCACATCAACAGTAAAGAGGGAGTTTGAACTATCAATCAAAATCAATCTCAAATTAGAATTGAAGAAGAGAATGCCGCAAGGAAGTCGAGATTGAAATAAGACAAAACAGGTAAGAAATGTGCATGAAAAGTGAAGTTAAGTGAAACAACACACATATAAATACACGTTGGAACATTATGGAAAATGCGCATAGGACCGCTGCCCTATGCAGAGTAGTGATTAGAGGACCACCACCTTGTTTAGGGAAATGATTAAAAAACTTCTGCCCTACCTGGGTGATGGTTGTAAAACTGTAGGGCATTGGTTGTTACCCTAAAGGTAAAAACTAGCCTAAAACGAAGAAAGAAGCTAGGAAAAATAATGCAAAGGCTAAGGAAATATAGGCTATAAATATATGCTGCATGTAGGTTTAGGAGCTCGAACACCTTTTGAAAAGATATGAGTCATCATTGGGGACCTTTTGTAACCATTTTCCAATAATGTAGCACATGTAAATTTGCGTACGTATAAACACTTTACCACTGTGGGACCCCTAAAATTAACTAAATACATAAGGCGCAAAGCCTTGTGGTGTGTGGAGATAGGGCACGAACGCATTTGAAAAATTAGTCCTTTGAGAGGCACAAAGGGTCGTGTCAGGGTAGCTTGTAGTTAGGACTTAGTAATTTTTGAACAAACAGACAAATACGTGCATAAGGAGCGAACGGAAAAGTGTCCAGATACAGATGTGGATAAGCTATGGAGACTTGCGATCTAAGTAAAGGATATTCCAGGGAATCATTATGGTTATCATGAAAGGATAAGGAGTCGAGGTTGTTAAGGATTAGTTGGCACTATAGACGCCTAAAATAGTCTTACACTTATCATTTCCTCCAATTCAATCGATTTATGACACTTTTTTAATTACCTATTCTTCACTCCATTATTGGATGCCCATTCACAACACTCATTTAGTCGTATTCCTCCTATAATTAGCTAATTGGGCTAATATCACTCTTATTAGCTAAACATTCCTCATTTCAACCATTCAAAACCTCCCTGGTTCTCTCTGAACCACTTCTATAGGATTCATAGGCTATCTATCAGTCACAAATGGTTAATCAAACTCTTACCAAAATTTCACAAGTCTCTAATCATTTGCTAATCAAGTTTAACTAGCCTAAACCTAGCTTAACTGTCCTAAAAAATGTTTATCAAATCCTAATAATAAAGTTATTTTTGACTATCCTTTAGTCCCACATGCACCCAAATTCAAATTTCTCCAAAACCAAAATATATAAATAGAAGGGTCATCCCTCCCTTTCAACCTAACACCTTATTTACATAACAAAATCTCTCAAGCAATTTGGAAAGGCATTAGAGCTCATTTTCATTATCTAAGCTAATAAGGGATTTGATCTTGAGCCATCCACCATTAAAATAGCCTCATCTTGCATCCATGATAGGCTAGTAATGGAATATGCTAAACTTGGCCTTGTATCCATTTAGTGATCTATTCATTTACCTTCATGGAGTAAACAACAAAAATGATTGTTAGGATCTTCTAGGTTCATTTAAATTAGCATTCAAAGATTAGAGAGTAATATACATGTTAGTTTTTGATGTTTTTGTCAAATTTATAATGCTTCCATGTTATTTTCCCTTGTTTATCTCTTATCTTAAGGTCCATAGATGAGTTAGTTAAGCTTTGAGGTTTTCTAACCTCATTTCCCCAGCTTTTCAACTTTTCCTTGTTCACATTTGGCATGCCCGGTGGGAATATTAGTCCATCCTCCATTAATGGAGTCATTTTGAATCTTTTATTTTAGTTTCAAAGTTTTTTTACTTTAAATATTTCTAAATTAGTTTCAAATTTTTGATTTCATTAAAAAAATTTGTATTAATGGATAAATATATAGTTTATTAGCTAGTTTAGTTATGATCGTCTTTTTTTTGTGCACATTTCAGGATCAAAGGAGGTGAAGTGCTGCCAAAATTGAACCAAATCGATAACATTTTGATAATTTTGAGATTTTTTTTGAAAAATCTCGTGTTTTTAAGCCACCTAAAGGAAAGGGATACCACCTACCATTTTGTGCATGCATACATAACTGTCACTATGTTTTTTTTTACACAAGGGAAAACACATGCTTAAAAGGGCACACACACACACTTAAATGGTCACGTATACACCTTGAAGGGCACACACATGAAGAAGTGTGTTTATAACTTATCTTATGGAGGCTATAACGTTTGCTCCCGAATTGGAAACGAATCCATTTTTTTTCGTTGGAAAGGTATTGAAGTGGAATAAACAATGGAAACGTAAAATTAGGATTTTGACTTATAGAAAATTTATGGTTTACATTATTAGGTAACTAAGTCATTTTCTAATGTGTCTTAAATATTGAAAAATTGTTTTCTTGGTTAATTTAATAGTTTGAAAGGTATTTGTGGGACTAATCAATTTTTTATAGGTTTATTTTCCATATTTTTTTCCATAATAACTTAAAGTGTTTTCATCTTTATTTGTGAAGGTTTGAAATGTATATGCTCTTCCCTCGCGCCTTTATAGGTGATCTTGGGAATAAAAAACAATTCACTAACTTCTTCACACTTTCCAAAATAATTTAATTATCTTTCAAATTTGGTTAAAAGGAACTTCTTTTTTACAATTTACTTAAGTATTTCCCTTTCTTACAAAATTTGAGTGAGATACCTTGTTTTGTATTCTCTTTCCTTGCCTCTTAGGATGATCTAGGAAATCAAAAACAACATCTTAGCTCCTTTATATGATGTATTGGAAAATTACTAATCTTGGCATATAGGAAAAAATCACATGTGAAAGAATCGATATCAAAAACATGCTAACATTTTTGATATAGGTTGTCAAAGGTGTCCAAAACTTCATTAAATCTAAACAAGATAAAAAAAACACACCAATTTTATCACACTGTATTGCAGGTTTCAGAAAAGGATGCATCCCTATCTGCTCAACTAGAACATAACCCCTTTAGCTTAACACCTTAAGCTACCAAAATTCAAGTGGTTCTAAGAACCCTAAAGTAATCCACATCTGAGTAACCTCGTTGATGAAACATGAAGTGCTCTGCTTAACCACTTGACTAGTTTTTACATTGTGAGTTAGAGTCAAAGTTATATGTGTCACATCCCCAGTGACAATACAATTGAACACACTAATTGCTCATTGTATCAAAAGGGGGTAAAGTAAAGCCAAGATAAAATAAGATTATTCAGTGTGACTTTCTTAGAAAATCAATCTCACATTAGACAAACTGTTGACACCTAGTTGGGTGATCTTATTAGGGGAATCCATTTCATCAAGGAGCCCACTTTTACCAATCCATTATCACATTTTGTCAAACCATCACAAAGTGACTACTTACTTGGAGTTCAAACCTTGTTTTTCAAACAAGGTAAGGAGTCCACTTAAGTTAGATCTGAGTGTCATTCATCATGAAATTTAAGATAGATCTAAGTGTCGTTCATCATGAAATTTATGATGTAACACTTAGGTTTGTTTATTTATCGCTTTTGGATTGGGAAAAACTACTCCCAGGTGAATCTTAATTTATTTCCACCGCATTCGATCTATAAATTTCCATTCTTGTTTCCCATTTGTGACAAGAGAAAGCATCTTTCAAGAGATTTTTCATAGACAATTTTCACCACTTTTTTGTTTGTTTACTCTCATCCATGTTTGTAGCTAAGTTGTTAAATTTATAAAGTATGTGGATCCGTCATTATATCTTTGATGAACACTTGATCTTGATTTCAATATCATCATCACAGTTAGGATCGATTCATCAATTTATCTCCGTTTGACGTGTTACCTTGTTATCATTATCTCGACACAATTAAAATACTTACGTCATGTTTCTCGTAAATGTAATCTAAGTGTCCTCATTGTGTCATTATGTTTCCCACATTTTATCACATCCCTAGTATACTTTGATTTAGTTTTACTTAAAACATTTTCCAAAATATTGAAGAGTGTCGCTTACTTTGTTTGTTTCGTTTCAATAGCAATTTGGCACTAATATCTCACTTCTTCGTGAAGCTTCATTAACTTGTCAAATTGGTGTGGTTACATGGATTACATTTTTATTCCTCACCCTTTTACATTTAGACATTTTTGGTTTCTAAAATCATTGTGGTATCCTTTGATTGGGATTCATGTCTACCCTTTGTTAATATTTAAGCCTTGTTCATTTTGAGCTTGAAGTAAGTATTGGCATTGCATTGATCATCTTGGCATCGAACTATAATTTTTGCACACACATTTTACATAGGGGTATTTACTTATTGATTGGATTTGTGTGTCAAACTTGCATAATTTTTCCTTGTGATCATTCATCTAGAAAACATTTTTTCAAGGACATTCCTTTTTAATCTCATCGAGATTGCATCATCACTATGTCTATTTTCCTTAGACCTTATTCGAAAAATCACACACACATATCCATACTTATGAAATGTTTAGTTGGATGTCATTATTCTTCCCTGAATCAACATGTCATTTCCTTCTCTTGGAAGGAGTTCCATCAGACTATCTAGGTATATACATTTCTTCTTAAACAATGACAACAATGACTTACTATCGAGTGGTTCCTCACATTTACAACAATACAAAACCTAGGTTTAGGAATTCACATCAAAATATTCCCATTAAGACTAAGCCTCATTTGGTTCTTCGTGTTAAAGGTCCCATTCAGGTACCCTATTTCCCACCTTCGACTCATATTCAGTGGTATGGTTTAGATTCTTCTAATCCAAATTATTATTCAGGTCCCCCCCACTCTTCTTTTGATTCAGCTCCAAACTACCATTCAAATTCCCATGCTTATTCTAAATATTTAGATCCCAACTATTGTTTGGATACCCCTAGATCAAATCCTGAATCACAGTCCTCACTTCCTTTGTAGGACATTTATTCCCAATCAACTCAACGAAGTCTTCCTCCTATGAATACTTGTGTGACTATAGGTTTTATCGATTGAACATATAATTTGGTTCTTAATTCATGATCATCCCTTCCTTTGTAGGACCACCTTTATCAGTCACTTTAACGACCTCTTCCTCTGTCGAAGAGTTCTACGTCTCAAATCCCCTCTAGTCAATCATCTAATTTGAATGCTACGTCTCAACTTAATGGATGACTATGTGATCCTATTTTCTTTGCCATATTAGGTCGTCTTTCAGAAAAATGATCTAAGTCCACATATAAATTGTCCATTCATGAGATTCCCACATCTAAGCCTACTTCCTTTCTCAAGTCATATTCTTCTATCAAACCAACTTCAATCCCTCTTCGGCCCTTGATCCCTTTCAAACATATCATACCATTTCCTCGTACATATTCTAAAGATAAATGTCTGCAACCACCTCAAACCATTAGAAGGAAACCATGTGCTGAGATATCTTTTCAAAACACTATAAAAAATATTCACACGAGTGATAAGGTCAAACCTTCACCTCGTCTACATCATCAAACATATTCATATTATTATTTCAATCAATCTTCCCTTCTTATCAGATCTATTACTTCTAATCAACATCCTATCGGCGAAGAACAACAACCTCTACTGATTTATTTCTCTCAAAATAAAGGAACAATTAGACTACATGAAGATATCCCTCTAGAGGATTGCAAAAAAGGGTTATTTCTAGAAATTGATATGCTCACATATGGGGAGGAAAATTTTTACTCCTTTTGTCAAAACATAAAGGAAGAGCTTAAGGTCATGGAATGTGATTCTTCTTCTAGAATTCCATCTTCACATTCCTCTGAGCATGATGAGATTCTAGGGTCTAGCATTGATCCATGGCCTATCTTATCATTTCCAAATCATTCCTTATCTATCATCATTACTCAATCAAAAGATATCCCCTTGGGTAACCATTGAGTAGCCCATCGTCTTATTCTATCATGAAGCCACCCCTGGGCAGCCCTCCATTTTCTACATGTGGGTCACCTCTTGGTATCCCATTACCTTCTATTCTTGGGCCATGTATTGTTATCCATTCATCCTCTTTTATATATGGGACCCCTTTGAGTAGTCCCTCGCCATCTTCTTCTATTCTAGGGCCACGTCCTTTTAGCCCTCCATTAGTTTCTATATTTGGGTCACCTTGGGGTAGCCCATCACCTTCTATTTTCTGGTCGTGTCCCAGTATCTCTTCATCCTCTTCCGTCTATGGGACACCATCATCTTATGTTCTTGGGCCATGTCCTCATAGCCCAATTTATTCCATCTTAGGGAAATATCCTAGCATCCCTTCGTCATCTTTCATCAGTGGCTCACCTCCTGGTAGCCAATCATCTTCAATTCTTGGACTGTATCCTTTTCATCCTTCTACCAATGACCGGGGCAAGCCCACCACCATATATACCTTTCCTATCATCAGTCATAAATTTACACTTTATTCACCCACTTCTCGGGATCAGAAAGGTCACATAATCACTCATAAGAAACCCAAATGAATTCTTCACCAATCTCATGTTACACATCTTACGAAATCCAAAGTTCCCAATAAATCCAATGATCTTAAGGTAAAAAATCAAGTGTGATTCAAAAACACACATCAACGTAACCATAAAGTATGGCATAAAGTGCAGAAACCTATAGCTAGGGAACTCAATCTCCTGCATACAAAATCAACATTTCAGGATAAGTTAGAATCATTTATTGAGTATGAACTTGCCACTATCATCGAGATTGGGGATAATTTGACTCTTGATAACAAAACACGCCTAATCTCCCTTATCAAGGAAGTTGCAAACATCGTTGTTAGATCCTATCACATGGATTTATTTTTTTGGTCCCAACCTCCTAAAACTATAAAAAAATGTAAAAATAAAAAACAATTCAAAAATACAAAAAAAGATAAAACATAAAAAAAATCAAAGGTACAAAGATCAAACATTGCAATCAGGTATTGCATACACATGGGTGTTTTTTCCTCCCTTATTTTCATTCCTTTGCAAGTAATCCACCATTTTCATCCCTTCAATGATATTTTGGTTAGCTCATTTGTAAAATTTTTATGACATCTATCTCTATGGTATCTGTTTGACCTTAGTCTTTCATCACCATGGAAAATAAAGAATCACTAACCTCTTAGAGATCCTATCACATCCAACATATAATAAACTTGTTGCAAATAAATTTTGGACATATTTGTTGACACTAGATAATTTCATCATCGTAATCACTTTCATATCCTTCCATTAAGCCATTTTTGGTTCTTAACCCCTTTTCAATCAAGAGAGATGGAATTTTTTTTAGAAAAAAAAATAAGAAGAATAAAAATAAATCAAAAAATATAAATCTAAAAGCTACAAAGAAAAGACAAATTGATATAAAAATCTCTCTTGGGGTATTTCTAATAATATCTATTGAGGATATGAATGCCTAAATGACAGTAGAGAAATATTGTTATTAGAATCAAATACATTTCTGTCGGGGCTATAGATGACTGGCTGGCAGCGGAGCAATGTATGGCTATCCTTCCACCCTCCATTCACAAATCACCTATCACTTATCAAAATAAATCATTTCTACACATTGGCTAGTGTGTCTTCACTTGCTTGTCTATCAAATATTCACTTCAAGAGGTAATACATTCCATGTGCACACACTGGATCTCTATGATTAACAAATATTAGTAAGTTACCAAGTGTCTTTTTTTGGACCTTTTTCAAACTCTCATGTCTCACGATTCGTGCCTTTGTCTAATCATTTTTTCATGGCAAGGCTTCTAAGCTACATTCATAACATTCATTATTCTTCTACTTCTTTAAGAACATCCATGTGTATAATATTTCCTTTTGATAATTTTTGAGAAATTGTACCTTCTTTCACAAAAACAATCTTCTCCTTCCTTTCTATAATGTGCTTTTAGGCCAAATTATGCTATAGGCATCTATGCTTCTTCCCAACACTTCATTAATTTATGTTCATCATCACGTTGAGCCTATCCATAATGGCCTTGGGTATCGCTTCTACACATGAAGATTTTTTCATCTTCACCTTTCTCATATGCACATGGCCTCTTTCCCTTGTACATCTCATCAATCATTGGGGCATCCACATTTCCTCGTCTTCCTGTACATAGCTGCAAAAAAATTTCAAAATAAAAAACATTAAAATATGTTAGCAAAATCAAAACATTCAAATATGTTTCAGAAAACTTCTAAAAATAAAAAATCATCCTACAAAATGTCACTCTTTGGTTCTTGAATTTTCTTTTCATAGATGACACACAAATTGTCAAGATCTACCTCCATTAAGAAAGATAGTATGTTTGCTATGTCTGTACTTCCTAGTTGATCAAGTGATTGGTACTGTTTCATAGCACACAATGGTTTTTCATAGGACCCAAGTGTCCTCTATTTTCCCCTCGCATGTATCCTTTCTTGGGGCACCATCATAACCCTTGTTGTTAATTCGAATAGGTTGGAACTGAAGCTTGATAACATAAAACATTACATTATGTTTCTCTGTTAGTTTAGCTTGTTTATTTTCTCGTATTACATTGTATTTTTTATGTTCCATGTAGTTAAGCATATTTTACTTTCTTGTATTGCATTGAATTTTGTATGTTGTATAGAGTTGGTTTTTTTAGAAATGGACATTTGTTCGTATATGGATTTTCATTGCATACTACACTTTTGTTGATTATTTTTAATAAGGACTCATGATGAAGATCACTAGAAATATGATGAAAAATAAAGTTGTTTAAAAGGCATTGGATGGATGTTAGCTCATTCCCCCTTCCTCATACTCATTTTATTCTATATTCCCTTTCTTCCCTTCATATTCTATCTATTTCCTTCATATTTTTAATCCTCAATCCTCCTCTTTCATCACCCCATCGAAAATAGAGGGGGCATACTTTATTCTACTTATTTTTATTTTTTCCCTTCATAATTTTCTACTTGTTTATGCATGTCTAATTTCTTTGAAGTGGCGTAACTTATGCCACCCCAAAGAGGGGAAAATGTAGACACCTAAAATATGCTTACACTTAGCATTTCCTCCAATTCAACCAATTCATGAAACTTCATTAATTCCCTACTCTTCGCTCTATTATCATATGCCCATTCACAACACTCTTTCAGTCATATTCCTCCTATAATCAGCTAATTGGGCTAATATCACTCTTATTACCTAAAAATTCCTCATTTCGACCATTCAAAACCTCCCTGGTTCTCTCTAAACCACTTCTACAAGATTCATAGGCTATCTCTCAGTCACAACTAGTTAATCAAACTCTTCCAAAACTCTCACAACTCTCTAATCATTTTCTAATCAAGTTTAACCAACCTAAACCTAGCTTTACTAACCTAAAGCATGTTTATCAATCCTATTCATAAAGTTCTTTTTGACTCTCCTTTAGTCCGACATGCACCCAAAATTCCAATCTCTCCCAAACTAAAATCTATAAATAGAAGGGTCATCCCCCCCTTCAACTTAACACCTTATTTACATAACAAAATATCTCAAGCACTTTTGAAAGGCATTAGACCTTATTTGCATTAGCCAAGCTAATAAGGAATTCGATCTTGATCAATCCACCATTAAAATAACTTCATCTTTCATTCATGATATGTTAGTAATGGAATATGCTAAACTTGGCCTTGTAGCCATTTAGTAAGATTCATTCACCTTCATGGAGTAAACAACAAAATTGATTGCTAGGATCTTCTAGGTTCATTTAAATTAGCATTCAAAGAGTAGAGAGTAATATACATGTTATTTGTTATTTTATGATGTTTTTTGTCAAATTTATAATCCTTGCATGTTATTTTCCCTTGTTTATCGCATATCTTATGGTCCATAGATGAGTTACTTAAGATATGAGGTTTTATAACCTCATTTCCATAACATTTCAACTTTTCCTTATTCATAGGCACAAGCATGCTAAAGACACTCGATTGAGGGAAGCGCATGGTGACATCTGAAAGATTCCTATGTAGTGGTAGAAAAATCATGAGAAGCTTCTAGCATGACTTCACAGGTGATGATGGATGGTTAAAAGAAGATTCATTCGACTGCTTGTATTAGAGGATCATTTCTTGAGAGAAAAGGAGTATGAGGAAATAGAGAGAGAGATAAATGGAAGATAATAATGTAATGTGTGTAACTGAGAGATCTGGAATGTAAAGAAATCTTTACTACTGTGAACATTTTCATGTATGGTAATTCTTTATGTAATCTTAGCTACTGCATTTGAATTATCAATATAATGAAGCCATTATGTAATAATATGGTGATGGGTCTTGATCCGTGTTTTCCTCTTTTATTCATGTGTGTGTGTTACTTGTTTCCTCAATGTCATTTTGTGGTTGTTTCTACTTTTAGTTGATCATGTTAAATTTGTGTTTAGAATAAATCAACTAGGATTATAATCTTATATCTAAAATCCTATGGATAATTGCATTCATTCTCTGGTTATGCTTCATCATCATGTTGATAAAACACATTCTCACAAATCTCACATAAAGGAGGGGCTTGGCACTTGTGTGTTTCTAAGGTGAGATTCCAAGCTAATACTAGATGTTATACCGGTACGCATGGGATTAGTTGTTGAAATAGGTGATGGCAAGAGAGAGGTTACATTTTGGTTCCATTTTCGAGACCTATTTTTGAAGCTCTTGTGAGAATGATGTGTGATGACAGATCATTTGACATTGGATAATGTCGAAGAATGGTTTAAGAGCACAGAGGATGAGTTTGCTCAGAGATTTAATACTGGATTTGAGTTTTATGCATGTAAATGGGTAGAAGAACATATGTACCATGAGCTATATGAGACCTTATTTTCTACTTTCTAGTAGAGTTGTATGAATGGATTTTGGTTTATACATCTAGATCAAACTGGTACTATAGATCTTGCGTGTGGACCCAAGATGAATATCAAAGGCTGTTAGATGCTGATCTTCCTTGGACATGTGTTTTTGATCATTGGTGTAGAAGAGTGTGGACCAGTTATACCATGGAATACATTATTTCTATGTATTCTTGTCCGAAGGTTGCTGAGTTTGAGTTCTTAAGGGAGCCTAGAGGATCATTTTTGTGTGTTATCCCTTTAGTTATAAATATGATGATCATTCCAAAGAATTTGGAAGCATTTACTATAGCTGACTAAGCTTCTTCTGAGTGCTGGGCGAGGAAGCTAGGGCGGAGGAAAATGGTAAACCTTGCGACTGAGAAGGAGAGGGAAGAAAGATGACTTAAGTATAATGAAGCACATGAAAGGGAGTTAGTTAGACATCACAAAGTTGCAAGAGTGATGGATTTATGGAGGAAAATGTTGCAGGAAGTAATTGAGGTTCACGTAGAGGACATGGAGCCTGAGAAGTCTATGCTACCCAATCTTGGAAAGTGTGAGAGAGAGATCCTTTAATCTTTTGATGAGAGATCATCACTTGGAGAAAGGAGAGTCATTGGCACACATATAAATCCACCTAGTAGCCAAACCCTAGCGCTTATTTGTCCAAATCTAGAGATAAGTATTTCTAACCCAATCACTATTGGTTGAAGTGACCGATCAACACCTAGGAGATATAAATTTTCATTTGGCACATCTATTATTGCACAATCATTTCCTATGTTTGTAGGAATATTATCTGGAATGACATTTGGGTAAGGTACGGGTATAAAAATCTTTAGTATCATGTCTAAAAGTGGCGTGGGAAACCACATCTGGTAGAGGTGCATTATCACAGACTATTGGTGCACAATTCAGTGTGACAGTGGGGACACTAGCCGCAACCACTTCAGGGCCTTTACCAGCTACAAGAGGTGGATCTAGTGGAATAGGAACTAGTGGACGTGGTTGAATTGGAATATATAGAGGATCTGGTGGATCAAGAGGGATAGGTGCTGGTGGATCTAGTGGATCTGGTGGTGGAGGCAACACTAGAGGGAATGAATGTTTTGTATCGGGTAGACACGGGCCTCAACCACCTCAGAAATTATTTTTGGAAATATCTTTACATCTACCAGACTACAAAGGTGTTGAGGATGCTACAGAGCATATAGAAAATTTGACCTGTTATGACATGTGAAGGGGATCACTACCCTGGAATGAAAGGCAAGTAATTTGGAAACAACATTGTAAGGAAAAACACATAGTTGGTACCAAAAGTATGACCCTCACCAGAAAGTGGTAGATTACACCGTGCTGCGGAATGACTTCTTAGCTGAATTTTATACCTGATTTTGAACAGAAGAGCATTAGTACACCGAAGGAAATCCAACAAGGTATGGAAGAGAGTGTGTGGGAATATGATGCATGTTTTAATACTCTCTTATCAAAGTTATCTTATGATATTCATCCTTCTCAACATGCTCATTGGTTTGTTGGAGGGTCGATAACACCTTTTAGGAGAGAACTTTTGCACAAGACTTTCATAGAACCGTGTGAGGCCTTAGAAGCTTCCCTGCGCATTGAGGTAGTTAGAATCATAGATACCGGTGTTAGCCCTTTTCTTTAATCTCAAATTTCTACAATGGAAAATTATCTTGAGAATCTATCTATGACCTTGGCGCATGAGACTTGCAGTGGCCTATGGTGCAAAAATTGTGAGGTAGAAGGGCATAAAAATGAGAGTTGTCCTCGAAGATCAGTACACCCCATGATAGTTTACTATGATATTTTCCATGGATATCATGATGCAAGTAGGTGTCTAGTGCTACAATATGTGATCCATAAAAATGTGTCTTGCTATTGTAAGATTTACACATCTACTACTCATGACACCAAGGATTGTAGATTGATTGACAAAATACATAATGCCATTGATATTGGTGTGTACCACACCAACATAACTAATAATTACAAGGATGATGGTAATCACTATGAAGGGCGCGCGGATGGAGGGGCATGTCGAAGAGGTTTCCAAGGAGGATTTTGAGGTTGAGGCAACCATAGAGGAGGAATAAGTGATTTCCTATGTGGAAATTGTTACAATTGTGGGTCAACGGAGCACTACAAGGTCGAGTGCCTTGATTTGTTATAATGCTCTTGGTGTGGAAATGAGCACAAGTATGAGGAGTTCCCAGAGCTATTTGAACATATGAGCCAACAACACCAGAAAAACAAAGGTGTCATAATGGTAAGCATAAACAATGTTGAATCACAATGGATGCTAAGGGTGGTGCACAAGTAAGAACTGAAACCTGTAATGGTGATGATTCAAGCTGAAACTATGCGTGCCAGGGAGACACGAAGGTAGAAACTGCTTGTCACTAGAGAAGAGGTGGTTTATAGTAATTATCCTGAACCTACTCAATAGAAAGAGGTTCATCAAGAAACCATGGATGTAAATCGAAGCCTACAAGGAGAGATCCAGTGCTTGAAGGAGAAGTCAAGGTAGTTAAAACAAAGGAAGAGTGCTGAGGATCTGCAGAAGGATCTAGATGAGGTTAGGGAAGCATGCCAAATGCTGAGGTCAGAGAATATCATTCCTTTGCTATGGGAATGGCCATGGGAGAAATTACCATGTGCCGAATCAGAGAGTGAGTAACAGGTCTTGCATGCTAACCTTCCCCCTCATACCATTGATTATAATAAGGAGATTACTCTAAATCCATTAGTCGATGAGTGGTATCTGAGTAATATTTTTATAGACATGGGTGTAAAAGTTAATGTTCTCACTCTTGATGCATGAAATCAAATGGGAAGGCCCCCCATTATAGCCATCTTCAAATGTGTTTTATATTGACAACAAGATAAAGGTGATGCCCATTGGTATCTTGAAGAATGTTGTTATCACTATTCAAGGGGTAAAGTTCACTAGAGATTTCGAAGTCTTGGCACTAGCCGCGGTAGATAAATTTCCAGCATTACATGGGCACCCCTAGTGTTATAAGAACAATTCTGACCTATGATTCAATAAGGGGTACATAAGCTTTGAGAACAAGGAATAATGGGTAATCATCCCTTAACTGATGGGAAGTCAAGAACCTATAGTGAGCCCTTGGGAGAAGAAGTTATTGACATGATCTATGTGCACTCTATCAGGGACTCTGAGGTAATTAATCCTACAGAAGGTGTTATTCAGTTTGAAGACACTCAATATATGAGTGATACCACTAGTGTAGCATGCGAAAATTGGGAGGCACAGGAATTATGATTATGATTTACTAAGCTACATTGGGGATGACAACCCTAAAATTTTCCTATGAGTCATGGAAGCCCAATAGAGATGTGAGATCGAACAAAGGACCATGCTTGTCTACACTTTTTGTGGAACTGCAACACATTGGTGGATGACACATCAGGAAAATATTCTCAAGTGGCACGAGGTGAGAATTACACTCTATATTAGATTCTTCACGAGAAACACACCAACAATTTTTTTTGTCTATGATGGGAAAAGATCCACCTCAAATCATGTCCAAAATTTTGAGAGGATCTAGATGGAAGGCGTAGATGATTTACCCCCCTTCTCTTTGAGTACACAAGTTTTATTCCACATTACAAGGATGTGTAGGTGCATGGTACATTCATTCAAAGTTATGCCATCAGATATGGAACTAGCGGGAGTTAATAGATTATTTGATTTTAAACTTTTGAGTATAAAAGTGCTAATCCCTCAGTGAATGAGGTGTTACAGGTTGTTAACCACCTAACTATGGGAGATAGTGCCATGGTAGAGGATAAAATACTAGACTTATTGGGTGATCCTTGTTTAGAAGAGAATTTTGATGAGGAAGAATCGGGTGAGATAGAGCTTGAGCACACTTGCATGTAAAAAGAGAAGGGAAATATGGTCTATGTGATAGATGGCGAAGAGGTGGAGAAGTGGATGTTAACCATACTATGGGTACGTGTGAAGTAAAAGATAGTTGCTAATGAGAAATCACATGCCTACCATGAACCCCTAAAAAAAATAAGGTTAACATTGGGTCAAAAATGGAGGCTACTGTTGGGGACTATTGGTCAGAAAAGGAAGTTTCAAAGATCATTGATCTATTGCGTGAGTTTCAGGATTTATTTTTGTGTGGGTACCATGAGCTTAAGGGGTTTCACCATTCTCCAGGGGAGATGCAGATTAAGCTAAAGGAAGGAGCATGACCTATTCGGAAGATAACTTACCAAATGAATTCAAATTTTCACATATGGTTCAAGGAGGAAATTGACAAGATGATTGCATCAGGAATCATTGAGGCCATTGAAGAATCAGAATGGATAATTATGATGGTCATTAGCATTAAGAAGGATGGGAGGATAAGGATATGTGTTGATTATAGGGATTTGAATGCAGTATGTGTCATTGAGCCTTTTCCAACCCCTTTTACTTAGAAAATCCTGGAGGGAGTAGCTGGGTGCGATATCTATTCCCTCACGGATGGCTTCTCAGGATATCATCAAGTTAGAATTGTAAAGGAGGAATAAGAAAATAAAAATTTAGCCACTGAATGGGAAATATTTTCCTACATTGTCAAGCCATTTGGACAAAAGAATGCGCCTACTATATTTTTGTGCATTGTGGTGCAGGAATTTCAAGACTTCATCTATAAGTTCCTTCAGGTCTACCTTGATGATTGGACAATGTACGGACTAGTGAAATATAGTTATGAAAATTTGTGGTTGATGTTCGAGAGATGCCAGAAGTTTGACATATCCCTCAACATCAAGAATTGTCTCTTCACTAATCCATTTTGAACCTTGTTGGGGCATATCATATGTAAGGAAGGATTGCTGGTACATCCTGTCAAAGTTGTCGTTATTATTCCTAAAGTGTAGTGCGTTGGGCATATGAGGTACTACCATAAATTTATTAAAGGGTATGCCAAGATTTCCACACCACTAAAGGAGTTACTGAAACAAAAAAGTACATTTCATTGAGGAGAGGCGCAACAAACGACATTTGATACATTAAAGAATAATCTTATCACTATGCCCATATTATGATTTCTTATTGGGATAAACCATTCCATATACATGTTTACACTTCAGGAACGATGATTGGCGTAATATTAACACAACCTAGAGAAGGAATTATTAACCACCCTTTGTGTTTTGCTAGCAGAAAGTTGACACTAGTGGAACAAAAGTATACTACTACTTAGCACAAAGCACTATCAATCATCTACGCCCTACATAAATCTAGGAAATATCTATTGCCAACACCCTTTATATTCTACACGGAACACATGAAATTGAAGTACTTTATGAACAAGCCCATTTTAAAAGGTCACATATGCCGGTGGGTCTTGTTGTTCCAAGAGTTTGAGTTTATAGTTGTTATGAAACTAGGAAAGAGAATCTCAAGGCCTAACCATTTATCAAGGATTGAATCAGGAGAGGAGGCACAAAGCATTGAGGATACAATGTCAGATGTGCAACTATTTAGATTGTGGTGCATGCCCTCTGACTCAGAATATATTGTTGTGTCTCTCAGAATGGGTGTGGCACTGGAGGGAATGAAGACCTTAGAAAGGAATCATTCATCCATACATGCTACACCCTACATACTAATTAGTGGAAACTTATACAAGCTAAGCCATGATGAGGTTTTACGCTAGTGTGTGTTAGAACATAAGCATGTTGCAATCATGGAGGAAGTGCATCGTGGGATTGCAGAAGGACACTATGCATAAAATGCCACCATGCATAAGATTCTACTCACAGGGATTTGGTAGGAAAACATCTACAAGGATTGTATCGAGTTTTGCAAGGCCTGTGACCATTTCTAGTGCCTTAGAAAAAAAACTAGGAAGAAGAGATGAGATGTCCTTTAGACCGATAGCTAGCGTAGAACCATTTGAGAAGTGGGCCATTGATTTTCTAGGACTGATTTCACCTATCGCGCGAAGGACTAGTTCATGCTATCTCACTACTTATAATGATGACTTAATAGATGGGAAGAGGAAACGCCTACAAAGGATAACACAGAAACCACAACATCAAGGTTCCTATGGGAAAACACACTCAATTGGCATGGGTTCCCTTTAAGCTCGACTAGTGATAGAGAAACACACTTTTTGAATGAAATGGTCAATATTTTATTAGTAGAGTTCATGGTGGCCCATCACAAGACTACCCTGTATCACTCCCAAGCTAATGGAACTGTTGAAGCATTTAACAAGATACGAAGTCACACACTAATGAAAATTTGTGATGTGGGAAGACATGATTGGGATGAAAAAGTCTTAGTAGTATTATGAGTGTATAGGAAAACCTAAAAGATATTGAACAAGGCCACATCATTCCAATTGGTTTTTGACATGGAGGATATTGTACCAATATATTTTATGATACCATCCCTTCGTATTACATGCAAAATATGATTAGCTGATGAGAAAGCACTATAGGAGTGCATGGAAAAATTAATGCAGTTGGATGAAAGTTGATTCCTTGCTAGTTGGAGTCAGAAGACTTAAAAGGTGCGACAAAAATCATGGCATGATCATCATATTAAAAATAAATAATTCGAGGTTGGGCATATGGTCTTACTTTATGACTCCAAATTTTTGTGCCATCCTTGGAATTGGAAAAATCCATTTGTTAGGATCATACATCATCTCGTACATCCATGATTTAGGCGCATGCTAGTTACAAGCTCTGAATGGGACAAGGTTAGCAGTTTACTTCAATGGGAGTAGGTTGAAGCCCTACACTAAATAAGGCTTCTATGTAATCTAAAATAAGGTATTTTTTCAAATTAGTTTATTTTTATTTCTCTTTTTGGTTTTTTTCCTTCGTATTCATTTTTCATCTTTTTTTTACGCATTGGTGCACTGGTAGCTAATTATAATTTAAGAGGTTCTATGCATAGGGGAATGCACATACATTCTTATGTGGGGTGAGGTAGCATCTATATTGAACGAGGTCATAATGTTGAGAAAACTTTAGCGCGAAGGCAGAAGAACAAGCGATGGGATGGAAAAGGTGCATGGATGGAGAAGGTGTGTAAATTTCATGCAGTTATGAAGGTGGGTTGAAATATTATAAGGACCAAAATAAGGGAAGGATCGTATAGTATGACATGAGGTAGGAAATATTATAGGAAACTACTTGGTAGACGATGCAGAGGTTATGTACTTCAGCGTAGAGATGCGCATGAAGGAGGTTTGTGGTAGTCTAAGTGGTGTTGGAGTGTGTAGAGGTTACAACTAAGAAGCATGAGAGGAGGTCACAAAAGTTTCCTTAAGTCAAGAAAAGTGTTTTATTAAAAAACAACTTTAGGACACATTTTCGGAAGAACTATAAGGAATCGATAAAGTATAAATAAGAGAAGGATTTTCATTTCGACTACCTTGCCTTAGATAATTTATTTTGTGCTCCCCATCTCAAAGTGTGATGATGGTTTTTCAAAGAAGAATGATGTGAAGTACTCTCATGAACCAGTGGACTTGTGCAAAGCTATAGTAGAATTCATGGCATAACACAGAGGGGAGAAGACAGTAGAGTGGAAGGGAGGTTGTGTGAGAGAGAAACGGGGAAGTTGCCAAGTTTAGACAGTCAAAAGAAATGAACATAACACCTAGGGCATGAAGGAGAGGAAAGAAATATGGAACCAAAGAAGGCATGTAAAAAGGATCCAGTTGTGGAATAGGAGGATCCCGAGGAGATCTACTTGGAAATGTAGTACCCTCATGGAGTTATCAAGGCTGAGAAGTGAAGCTCGAAGCTATACCATTGTAAAATCAGTGAGTACAACCACCTAACAACCGACAATAAGAAGTTGATGTAGGCAGACCTTGTGTCAAACACTCCGATGGTAGAAAATATCAGAAACCCTAAGGTTGATGACATGGTGAAATAAGATCTATAAAATATTGGGGTTTTGTAGGTATGGGATCTGCCCTTCTTTGCCAAACCCACCCCACTTTTTAGGCGGGTTAATTTTATGGGTGCAAGAAGACTTCATCTACCTCGCAAGAAGGAGAATGATGATCACGGGCCAAATGATTCGGATGGTAAAAGGCCTGTGAAATACTAGAGAAGATATGAAACTTAATTTTTGTGCCACTACTAAGATCGAGGATCTGAAAAAGAAGATATATTACAAGAAGGAGGGTAGGGCACAGGTAATTGTAGATCTCCAAGAATTAGCATTGAGATTCACCTCTTGAATCATTAGATACAAATTTGGGGCATCAGAGAGGTGGATGGACATCAACCATAGATTCTTGTACGTGGCTTATACGGTTTCCAAAAGGGCACACTAATTTTTTTCCAAAATTTTCACAAATGGAATTATCAAAGAGGTGTGGGTATAGAATGAGGCAGGAGAAAAGATAACTTGGGGCTCCATATTGCTATTAATCATGTTCTAGGAGATTGGCATCCAAGATGGATCAGACCGAGAACATTTGGGTTCACTAACCCACACACATGTCCCCTACAGTCCAATTCACACAGTTCACCTGCAATGGGACCATCTCAAATGATTACAAGGAACAAATGAATAAGTGTTTTGAGCAGTTATGTGGAGCCTTTGAGAATGAGTGGCTGTATCCCCCCATGATTTGCCACAAGTTATTGGTGACAAGGTAAAATTTTCCATCACCTAGCACTTATGTCTAATAAGTTTCATGATGGACAAGGGAGAGATGGGGCCATGGTGCAAGCTCCCCTTTGCATTCACTGCTAGATACATGAAGTGTACCATCAACAGGATTAAGGACGTGCAAATATTAGTTTTTCATGTAGAAAAGGTGCATGTTGATGTCCAAAAATTGCATGTTATGTACAAGTATGGAGATCGGCCTACCTATGTCAAGGTTTTGGAGCCAGACTTACTAGAATTACACCCACAAGTCAACATTACCATCAAGGGGTATGTCCATCAGGTGTTCATGTAACATTTCCCTAAAACACGGTGAGGGATTGAGGTTCAAATACAAACTATCCCTTTCCAAAACCATGGGAGATTCCAATCCCACCTATGAAGGTAATGCAAGAATAATAAGAAGAATAAGAACAAGAAGGAAAGTTAGATACTTAGAGGAAGAGGAAGTACTACACACACCAGAATAACAACAAGGGCGTCAAAAATTTGGAACAGGGTAGTGCATAAACCTCATCACCAAGGCATGAGGGAGAGGAAAAAGAGAAGGAAGACCCTGAGGATGAGAAACAGAAGATAGACAATGCATCAAAGCCCCACAACAGGATCAGAGGAAGGATAAGAAGAAGACCCCCACCACTTTGAAAGTAGAATTAGAAGTAGATTTGGAGGGGAAGGAGGTTGAGGTGAAGGCCATAGATGCAAGAGAGGTGTAGGAAGAAGGAAAGGATCACTTATTAGGGGCCGGAAAGAGTCTGACATGAGATTTTGCTACTTTGCAGAATGTCTTCCCAAAGGAAGATAAGGGGGATTCCTTTACTATAAAGGAGGATATGAGATTCACCCCTAGGGAAAAGAAGCAAAGGAAAAAGCACAAGGTCATAAGGAAGAAATGGACACCTATGTCCCCACATATGGATTTTGTGGATGACCCCAAGAAGGTCTTGTGCGTAATATTTCAGGACACCCTCCAACCAAAAAATTTGTATGGCTGGGATTTAATGGCTCAGGATGGGGGTGTGCCTAGAACCAGGAAAATGCTTAGCTAGACTATGACTGCCACACCGAGAAACCTGAGCTTGAGGTCTCCGATCATGTGATCAAGACTATTCACCTAAATAATAAGGGGGGAGATACATATAAGGTGGTAGATCCTAACCACCTTACAAATGAGAAGGTATGCAATTCCTTACAAAATATGTATTCAGAGGTGATACGACACAGTATAAATACAGGGGCCGCTGTTCAGACCCTGATCACAGAAATAAAAATAAAGGAGAAGGAAATAAACAGGTTGCACCAAGGGTTTAAAGGGAGAACAAGCGCAGACAAAGGAGGCGTACGACCAAGGCTCGCACCCTCGTGAAGAACATTCTGGGGCAATTTTTGGCATTGGTAAGCCAGGCCAAGATGGATTACAGAGATGAGATGGAATATATTGAGGAATTCATAGGTATGTTACTCATTAACATCAAATATGGCATGGGTCCGACAACTATAGATCTTGCAAAAGAAAAGGAAGAGAAAAAAGTCGCCATTGAAGCCTGAATCATTGAGTTGGAAGACTTACTCTCCCAACTCAAGGAGGTGAATATACTAGCAGATCAGGGATTTAAAAGCTACTAGAAATTTGATCCAATAATCGAATCATGTGTAATGGAGGAGGAGGTGACCCTTAAATTTTTGCAAGATACCATCCCCACCAACAAGGCAGGAGAGTGCACAGTTGGTTGTTAACACCACGACCCAGAAAGAGAATATTAAAAAAAAAGCACGAAAAAGCTATATTTCATAATCAACAAACTCCGAGACTCCATCAATGAGCAGATGGATGAGTTCAAGTGTGTCTACATGGAGTTAGGGGTGTCCATCAGCACATTAAAGGGGAAGGTGGAGGAAAGCTTCCTAGACCAGGTGTTCAATGTCGTAGGGGAAGCGGTGGGAAAGGCCTTATCAAAATTAAAGGCCTCGAAGAAGTTGAAAGAAGAGATAAATGAAAAATTCCCCTGAGATCCTGCATTTGGTGTTATAATCACCCCCATTATTTAATTATTTTCTTAGATTATTTCTCTACCACTAATTATTTATTCTTTAGAGTAGCATTCTTACCATAGTAGATTTTGGTCGAAAAGGTTTGATTTTCGTTTGGTTGGTGCAAAGGTTTGGCGGGGCGGAAAACAGTTTAGTGTGGGGTGATGTTGGACCCCTAAAAGTAACTAAGTACCTAAGGTGTATACCCTTGTGGCACGCATAGATAGGGTGCGAAGGTACGTGTAAAATTAGTCCTCAGAGAGGCGTGAAGGGTCGTGCCAGGGCAGGTTGGAGTTTGGACTTAGTAAGTTTTGGAAAAATAGAAAAATACGCGCATAAGGAGTAAATGAAAAAGTGACCAGATACAGATGTGGATAAGCTATGGAGACTTGTGATCCAGGTAAATGATATTCCAAGGAATCATTACGGTTATCATGAAAGAATAAGGAGTCAAAGTTGTTAAGGATTAACTAGCATAAGCATTCTAAAGACACACGATTGAGGGAAACACATGGTGACATCTAATAGATTCCTAAGTAGTGGTAGAGAAATCATGAGAAGATTATAGCAGGCCTTTTTAGGTGATGATGTTATGGTTAGAATAATATTCCTTAAACTTCTTGTATTAGAGGATCATTTCTTGAGAGAAAAGGAGTACAAGGAAATAGAGAGAGATAGAGGTATGGAAGAGAATAATGTAATTTGTGTAATAGAGAGCTCTAAAATGTAAAGAAATCTCTACTACTATGAACATTGTCATGGATGGGACTTCTTGATGTAATCTTAGCTACTACTATTTAAATTATCATTATAATGAATCCATTCTATAACACTCTGGCGATGGGTCTTGATTTGTGTTTTCCCCTTTTGTTCATGTGTGTGTGTTACTAGTTTCCTCAATGTTATTTTGTGGTTGTTTCTACTTTTAGTTGATCATGTTAAATATGTATTTATAATACATCAACTAGGATTATAAGATTATATATAAAATCCTATGGATAATTGCATTCATTCTCTGGTTATGTTGTATCATCATGTTGATAAAATACATTCTCACGAAGCTCACATAAAGGATGGGCTTAGTGCCTGCGCACAGCCTCAGGTGAGATTCCACGTTAAGACTGGATGATATGCCAATGCGCATCGGATTATTTATTGAAATAGGTGATGGTAAGAGATACTAAAACAACTTTCCTTAATATTATTTACATCTCTGTATTCATTTCTTGCCTTTTACATTTCTTTCCCTTTTCTCTCTAACTCATCTAGCTGCTCCATGTTTTTTCCTTAACTCCCTAATCTATTGCTCTTCCCAAAAATTTATTTTTTCTCTCTTCTTCTCTCATTATCTCTTTTTTTTATTCTCTCTCATTTATTTATCTTTCTTACTACTTCTCCTCAACTTACACAACTCTCTTTTTATCTCAGCCTCTATTTTCACTTTAGCAGTATTTTTCACCTTACCAAGTCTTACCAAGGTTTGTTTTCTTACCGGGTCTTTTGAATTATTTTCCTTTCTTCATTAGATATTATTTTCCCTCACTTTTATTCACCTTTTGAAGAAGAAATCTTTCATTTCTCACACATTCAACTCACAAGAAGGAAACGATTAGCTTCAACATCCCAATAAACTCAACCAATATTTACTAATATAACTATATACAATGCTTAAATTAGCAGAAAAGACATATTTTACCTTCAAATTAATCACTTAAAATTCTCGTTTTTCTTCACTCTGATACTAAATGATACACATCCCTATATACACTTTACTAATCACTAAATGTTTTTCTTTAGAAGTCAATAACTCACTTGTACAACCATCAAATTCAAAGAACTTGTTTCTTGCTCAAGAAGTTAAAATTTTCTCAAACGCACATATATGCTTAAAACACTGAACCAAAAAAAAAATTCACTTCACACATGATTGTATTAATCATACCAACATGATTAAACCATCCAATTAGTTCCATAACTTAATTTTCACCTATTTGCCTTGTAGACATCAAACTAGCCTTGTAGCCTTGAAAAACCTAATTTTTTTGACATGAATCACTCATTTTTAAATTCCAAATCTTGCTAGTAAACATTTTAGATACCCATTTTCCCATTAATATTCATGTAAAATTTAAGACCCTCAAATCCTTCCCTATAAAAAGTCAGTGTAAAAATACAATTTCTCTAGGTCTTCTAATTAGCCCTCATGGAGTGTGAAAATCATGAAACTGTGAGAAACCTAAAGACAATCAAGGGAAAACTAAAAAAATGATCCTAATACCCTTTTGTTTCTTCTTTCCTTTTTCTAACTTCTATGCTATAACTCCTCCTACACTTCTCCCAATACAAAACCCTCCTTTTTTTATCTTGTTTACAGGGCCTAACTAGGGTTTTTAGGCTATAATCTAGGGTTTGGTATTTGTACAACTATTTAAAATGCTCAAATAACTTCTATCACCTTATTCAGAATTGTTAAAATCATTCTCACCCTCTTCATCACTCTTTTCCTCTCATTTTGCTAAATTTCTTGTTTTAGGCTTCATTAAGCTTGTTTCACTAGCCTGAACAAGGGTTTCTTAAAAATTCTTGGGTTTGATATTTATCCACTTGTTTCACTTCATGTACATTCTCCAAAAATTTTAATCTACCATGTTTAATATGATCTTAATTCCCAAAACATTCACTAGATTCAAAATGGTGTTATTTTGTAAGATTTGCTCTTAGGTCTATTTGACTTGTCTTAGATTGTGAAAAAACCTTCTATAACCCTGTTTTGAAATGTTCTTAGCTCATTCAATCTTGATTGAACCCTCCTTCTTTCTACTACAACCTTCATAACTTATTTTTCAATCCATTTCGTATTTTTTTATGTTTTACACAAAGTTTGTTATCTAGTTGTTTCTTGTTCCTCTCGCCTCTTAATGCAATGTGTTAGTATTGTCATGTGCTAAATTAGTATCTCTTGGTTCAAAGGACAATGGATTATTATTCAAGATGATTTAGGTATCGATTAAATGTGGAAATTCCTAGGAGTAATACCTTATTGTTCCTTACCCATTGAATTCATTTCAAAATTAAATGTCAAAAATATCCAAACAAAAACAAGTATCTAGTTTGGGAAAATATAATTTTAAATGAATGTGTTTGATTTGGTGGTAATTTAACATATTAGCACAATTAATATTATTCCCATCTAGATACAAAATATTATGTCTTTTATTGGGAGAAAAAAGTGAAGAATATACAAATCTAGATATGAATCTTACGTCCTTTCCCTTGGAAATGAATAACAATTTTATTTGGCACATTGAAAATGTAAATAATTTGTTTTTAGTTCCTACAGTCGGTAGGATACTATTGTTTTCATTTTGGCAGATTACTTGGAAAGTGGTGGGGAGGTGCACTGTAACTGGATGATTAAATTTGCATGCCATTATTTCTCCAAGGTAAAATTACATGTTCCCGCAGATTATAGTGTATTTTTCCCATATTGTTTGTTTCTCTTTCTATTCATTGGTCCTTTCTTTCCCCTTCATTGCCGGCAACATATTTTATTTCCAGTTTATTTGTTTTGGATGACTCCTGTTAATATTTCCTATTGACACTTGGCTGCATGTATTTCTCAATTTTTGTTTCTACGATTGATTTCCCTTCGTATATTCTTACAAAAGATTAGCTAGTTCATATGGCTCATTTCCAAATCCATATAAAGTGTATCTCTATTTGAAATAATCATTTTCTTCTATCTCAATCGACATTAGATCTAATATTTTCTACTCATTATATGTACAACCATGCATATTTTGAGATCCCATCTATTGAGTGTATTTAATTTCTTTTGGATGATTGAAGGACCATTGATTCTAGGTTCTCTCATGCTTTACATGGTTGCTTATGCATAGCTACTCCCATCACAATTTCACTGTTAGAGTCAGAAAGCTTCTCCAACTTTGACTCATAGTCACCAAATTTGATTCCTCTTATTTTCTATGGGAAAATAAGTGTCAATATTTTATATCTTTAGATAAAAGATACCTTACATCTCTAACCAGTAAAAAATATAGTCAGCTTATAGAAATAACTTAATTCATGCAAAGAAGAAACAAGTTGTATGAAGTCGACAATATCAGCAAAAAATCCAAAAGCACTCAACATTTATTCAGAGCATAATTTACCTTAAAACAATAATTCGGTTTCATGTTCTTTTCACTCTCTAACACTGAAGAAACATGTATTGAATTTTCTCTCTCAGTTTCATTTTGTTATTGGTTGTTAGGATAAAATTTTCTTATAAATTTCTGAAAATTTTGCTTCAGTTGCTCATAGTTTTCTCTTTGATGCTTCATATATATTTTGACTCTTCCATATCTACTATCTTTTTTACTCTCTATGGTACTGAATTAGAATGAGAAGCCACAAAAATGGTCTTGTGGATGACTTCAAAATTGGTTATATCTTTTAGAGTCTGAAAATGGAGTATAGGATTCTCGCATTAGAAATGCCAAACAATCAACAAACACAAAAAGAACATAACTATAGTCCCTAAAGTTTCAAAAACACACAACAATTCTCGAGAAAATAATTTACCTTAAAAAAAGATTTCAATTTCATATAAGAATTGGATGATCAAGCTACAGATCTATACAATTTTTTTTGTATAGAGACTAATGATGGAGAAAATATAAGGGAAAAATAAGATCTAAGAAGAATAGAAGAAATAACCTTTAGGTAGAAGGAAAATGTAATAGAATGATGCTTTCATTGTTGACTTGTAATCTACATTTATGCATTCAATATAATTCAAGTATGTACCCTAAAAAAATTTCCCCTAAAAGATAACAAATTATTACAACATATATTACATCTAATAAGGGAATGCAATTCTTTTTTAAATATTAATTTTACTAAAAATCACTATCTCATAAACCTAAATATGTCTCAAGAAATCATAATATTTTCTTATTCAAGTGCTCTATGAATCTTCTCTTCCCCTGACACAACATAACAAAAGATAACAAAATAATTTCCTCTGTGTGGCCATTAAAATTAATAGAGAAAAAATCAGAAATTTAAATAGAGCCCCATTTGTATTGTGTTATAGCTTGAACACTGAAGTCCTTGCTTAGCTAAATGATCATAGTAACAAAATTATCTCCTGCAGATTGTTAAGCATGTGCCTTCCCAAATTATAAAACTTAATTAATAGACTAAAATATTTCCTTGGAATTTTTGCTAAGACCTTCAGACCCCGTAAAAATAAAGTGAATATAAATAAATGTCTGAAAAATCATCAAGTAAATAGTGAAAAAATTGTACCGTTCCAAGAGAAAGTAAATTGAAGAGAATAGATAAATACCATTTTAATTTTTCAGAGTAGACTAAGTCTTTAAAATCCCATGTCCCTATAATGTCATTTATTTGTTGTGTATTTGGTTGATATTAGAGTTGATAATTTACGAAAGTATTTTGAGGGGGAAAAACTAGCCATCCAAGCACTAGTCATAAAAACGTTATTTGTTAGTGGAATATCTCTCCCAATTTTTGGATTAAAAACATCACTTTCACCTTTGGAAAACCAAAACAATACATTTTTTGTATTTCGTGAATAACACTTCAACATTCGCTTAATGCATTAACGACAGGTACTATTTTTTCAACACAACTCATTTTTTTTGTATCCTATGATTTCTATTATACGAAACGATAAATTCAATAAGATCCCGATAAGTATGACAGGTAAGCTGTTCTTCGTCGTGTTATTAAAAATTAACAATAATGGATATTATGTATTTGGAATGGGAAGGGAGTGGGGCTAGGGAAGATTGAATAATTCAAACATGAAAAACCCAACCATATCTATAATGATATTTAGATTTATTATTACAAATCGACAAAAATTTTGAATTCTTATAATTATCAAGAAACCGGAAACTTGGTCCCATAATCCCTTTTTTATTCCCTTATATAACATTAAGAATAGAATAAATTTCACATGCAGAATCGTTAAATGCAAAAACATGGGATCTTACCTTGAACACAAATTATTTGTAGTTCATGTTAGTTTATAATTCTTCCAATCATGTACTTCTTCAAGATGTTAGACAAGTATTTTCATAACTCTTATGTTATAAAACAATGCTAATAATGAGACCATATTACGATGTAAGAGTAAAGCATACAAGAGTGAAACAAGATTTGAGGTTAGGAATTGTAATGACCCACTCGGTTCGACTCCTACCTTTACGTCCTCACCCTATTGCGTAGCGTTGAATTCTTAATTGAGCTCATGTTTTGATTTTTTAGGTGACTTTTACCCTGATTGTGAAGTTATTTTTAGCATCCTTTCCTCTTTTTTGTTTCCGTCGCTCCTTTTTGTTCCAACGTAAGTGTGTTTTGTCACTAAGGGTATTTTGTAATGTACCTTTTAACATTATTCTGGTGATCTTATCATGCTTACTATCATTGGAATACTAAAATCTCTTCGGAGTTATCTTAGACATATTTTATTTAAAGGATACCTAATAATTTGAACAAAGTTTATTAAAAAAAATGGGGGGAATTTATCTCTCACCTTAAATAAATTGCTACCAAATCTTGGTTAAGATTTTTTTTTGCGTGTAAGGAGGAGGCTTTTGAAAGGCCCCAATTTTGAGGGGACCGAAGTTCTTTTAATGTGTTTGACTGTAAATTTAATGTGGAGCTTATTTAATTCAGCCAAATCCCTCACCCTCCCTAGTAGCAATCTGACCTTGCTCATGGCTTCACCAACCAAAAGTAATTACTTAATGGGCATCATTTTTTATTCCTCCTACCATTCCATTTTTTAATTCATGAAACGTGTTGCCTTGGTTTTGTGGTCTTTCCAACCCTGTTTTCATTTTTAATTTTCTCTGGTATTTGTTTTTCTGCATTCGCCACACTGGCTAGTCGTGTGAGTTGCATTGGTGGGGGATTGTTTATGGGATTATTTAAAAAGGATTTGAAACTGTCAGGTAAATGTCATTGTAGAGTAAACATGTTTTTTTTTTGTAATGGTGGCCGCTTGTTATTTTCTATTTTTTTGTCTTACTTGGCCATGATTTGGGGGAAATGGTTATAATTCATTGCAGGTTGGACACATGTCGGTTATTTCTTGTTTTGTTGGCCATGTTATGGTGGTGGTTTGCTACGCTAAATATGTGATTGTCTATGCGTGTTGGAAAGGGAGCAATGTACAAGGATGTAATTACTGTTGGTCCTCCTGGTCTTATCTTGTAGTCGTGGCATTCCTGTGACCTCATCTCTTTGAGGATTTTAGTCAAATGGTTCTCCTAACTCATGTATACACTCCCATAATTTACTTGAGTGGCCCTGTAGCTCCTACTACCACAGTTGACAAAAATGTGCTTTTCCCTCTTGCTTCGATGGATGTTCTTGCCTTTCTCTAACCGTCCCATTTTGACACAAGCTGGGAGTATGTTTTTCAAGGTTGTGGAGTCTGGTTTTTACTCCTTTCCATCGAATTTATTTTTTAGTTCTTGGGTCTTTTCAATAAACCCCATCTTGTGTATACTACAATCATGGCAATCTTTGAGACCAACCTTTATCCTGATTGATCCCATGCTTATGTATTTTGGAGCTCCCTGCCTATGCCAGTGTGGGAGTGAGTGTGGTTTTAGCGCCCATCCAGTGGAAGGCACGAGATTTGAATTAAGAAGTTTTTCTAAAGGTCTGTGATGTTTCCATGCAACTTGTTGAAGCTAGAGAAATAGGCAAGATAATATTACCATTACTATAATTGATAAAATTTAAAAATATCATGAAATAGAAACTTCTTTTCCCTAAATTTGGTTTTTCTTTTCTGCTGTTGTTTTGGGTTTGTTCGCCTTGCAGTAAATCTCTCTTTCCCTCTTGTAATCTTCTTGTTTTGGCTTTAATCATTGTCATTGTCAAAGTTGATAGCATAGATTTATTTTCCTCTTATGTTGGCTATTGTGTTTTCATGTTGAAGTAAATGACTTCCTACCGTCATTAAATGCATTTATTTGATTGAGTAATAAGCTTATTAAGTTGTTTATAGCTAGTAAATGTTGTGGTGAAAGCAAGCCTATTGTATCGTTAAACCTCTTTCTCTTCATACGAGCTTACTATCTAGATTTGATTTTCTTTCGGGTATGTTGAGCATAGTTCCCATGGGTTATGACAACTTTACTTTAGCGGACAACCACTAGGTTGAACCTGATACGGGTTGAAAGAGAGACTATAGTTTTATAGACACTTAATCACCCTTTTGGGTTATGACAATAATTACGTAATGTCAATTGTCTCTTTGATGTTACCAACCTTGAGTGGTGAAGTTGTCAAGGTCTGTTAGACCTTCATGTCCTCTTCCCTCGGACTAAGTAATGGCCCATTCATTTCCAATCCATCCCGCAGGTTTACAAAACTTATGTGTGGTTGAATTCAATGGTTAGGTTTATTCTTGGAGGGAGTATCTTGGCTAAGGTACCCAGATTCTAGTTGTCTTGCACCTTGAGTATTCCTACATAATTGTGTATAACACTAGACATATACCAAATTTTTCTGTCGATCATTGGTATAGGTCCAAAACATTTACGGTTTTCCTTAAGGATCTCTTTGACCATCCCTAATGAAGCTTGAACCATAACAAAAGATTTTTCCACCGATATTTGAATTCAAATGTATGTGTTTATGGATAATACTCATTTATTGTTAGAACTACCTTGGCTTAATTCTATTCGTGATGAATTTGGGTGGTATATATATAATTATGCATCTCGTTGATGTTCATTAACATTTGGATGACGTGTGTATGTTGATATCTTGTTGACTTATGATAGATATGTTAAGATCATTAGGGACATTTGGGGGTATTTATATATATATAGATGTATTGTTCATTTATATTTGAAGTTGATGCTAAGATAATGGCTTTTGGTGATCCATATAAATGTAATTTTTTAAAAAATGGTTTGAATATGTTAATGAGGGGTTCTTTAAAATAACTTTTGATGGAAAGTGGTGATCCACATTGTTTTAAAATGAAACTATAGACTCATAGAGGAGGTTTGGAAATCCCTAGTGTTGTAAAACTTGGATTGATGTTTAAAATGTTAACTCGTATGATGGAACTCTTTTTTAGTCTCGCTTGTTGTTACTAGCCTATAAGGGCAATGGCCTCTTCTTAAATGATTATGAAATTCCTTGGAGTTAATGGCCGAAAATAGTATTTATTTTCAATCCATTTTAAACATTTTTGAATGGTGGTCATGTGTTAGATTTACATCATATAGTCTATATGATTGTATGATTGAAATTTTAATACACCCAACCTTTCGTGTTTAACATTTGAATCACATGGTTCCACCTAGATTAATTGTTCAAGTTTTTCATTTTAAAAATTTAGTATTGTAGCATGTGCTTTTGGGTACCTTTTTATGATTTTATATTGTTGGTTTGAATATTAGTTCTCAATATTATAACCTAATTGTTTATTCAATGGAAATCCTAGTACACTAGATTCTTGTTTCTAACTTATTAGATCAATCTTCCCTTCTCAAAAGATTGTTAATTTTTAGTTTTTTTTGAGACAATGTTCATAACTGAAGTATAAGGCTTTCTTCTTAGATTGGCATGGTGGAAATTTTATTTAACTTAAGGGGTTTTTAGTATTTAGACATTCGATCCAATTCTCAGAATATAATGTTTCCGTTCTTGATATTGTTAGATAGTAGCTTATTGTTGCTTTATGTAGTCTTATCTTTCTTAGTTCTTGCGAACTGAATCAGGTTATTAATTGTTGCAGATGGCTTATGCGAGTAGATGAGGGAAAGACTTGTAGAATATTGCATCAAAATTGGTTGTGAAGTTCTTTTGTATGAATAATTTTATGTTGTAAAACTCTGGAATGGGTTATGTGGGAAATTTAGTAGGAAAAAAGTGCCTTAGTGTTATGTGTTGTGGAGTAATGCTATCATAACTATTGAAACTTTGGCTTGCTTTTTTATCATGGAAAATATAAAATTTGATTACCGTGCAGTTATAGGTGATTATAATGTATTATAGAAATTCTAATAATAGTATAGCATGGCGTGACCAATGTTGTTACTCTCTTGTTCCCTGGTCATAGTTCCATAGAAGTTGATTTTTCCCTTTGGGTTGTGCGTTGTGTTGGAAAGAAGTGATGTAACCATGTATAGTTTTCATAAATGAGTAATGGTAAACTTTTCTCTTGAGATAAAATTTTGTGTTATAAACCCTTCTAAGACATAGTAACAATGTAATTTTAAGAATAATAAATCATTGGATGATCCTTATAAAAGTTATAAAAGAAAATATTTACATATATATGAATAAATTGATTTAGATGTGATCTACTTGATCACATTTGAGCCCTTAAGTGATCAAAGAGGAAACTATCCTTTCTAAAGAAAATTTTTATACCTTGCTACCCCTAGCTAAACTAATTAACATTATCCTTTTATGGTGAATCCTTAAACAAAAGTATGGTGAAATCAATGATTAAATTTTGGAAGATAGTAAGGTCATAACAAGTAGAAGGAGACTGATTAGCAACCATTCATTCTATCTCACCCTTTTAAAAAATGTAATTTGTATGCTCATGTCAATCTCGTCAAGTGAAAACTTTAATAATTGTGGATAGATTCTTAGCCCAATAAAATCCTGGTTAATATCTAATGAGATCTTAAAGATGAATCATATTCGATCTTCTTCAAATAACTTCTTCCAAAGTGCTTTGTAATCTTCTCTTTTTTTGTTAAATGTTTGATCCTTGTTCAGGGAGGTGGTAGTTCCGAACCAAACAATACTTTCCCCATAGGTAGAGCTTGTGCTCATCAACTTGTGTAGTGGAGGTAGGAAACAAGTTTCTGTAGCTTGAGTAGGAATAAATAACCTTGTGAGGAACATAAAATGTCCTTTATAAATCAAATAAATTAAGAAAGTTATTGGCATATATTTGATGATCTTTTTCTTAGAAAACTTGGATGTAAGCTAATTAGTTGATAGTATAAAATAAATAAGTTCACCTTTGTAAAAATAATTATGTGAATAAAAACATGAATATTCTAGATCGTAAAGTCAAGTTTGAAAGAAATTTTTGTAAATACATAACCTTAAAATATTTTACACCATGGGATTTCCTTAACTATAACTATGTATTGTGTTTTGTCTTTTACGTTGTGCCTTGTTGAAGAGAAAATTGAATTGTTCATGTTGGGTGTTGTATGTTTCCTTGTTTCCTATGTGGTCAATGTTGTGTCAATATTTTTGAGAGTTGGTCATAGCCCCTTTTGGTCACTTGTGTTGATATGTAAACTCGAAGTAATTCAAAAAAAAAAATTATCTGAGTTTTCCAGTGTTGTATTTGTGTTTGTATTAGCTAGCGTTACAAGAATAATGACACACTTGGAGTCCTTATAACTCAATTAAACATTATCATGTGTTAGAAAGAATATGAATTTCCCTTGGTGAGATCAAACTTTGAGAAAAAAATAGATATATATATATATATATATATATATATATATATATATATAAAACTAAATAAAAAATTTTGATGTGGAAATGTTGAATGGATTCAACAAGTTAATTAACTATATTAACTATGCTAGTGGAATAAATATACCGTGAATGAAGAATGTTTATGGGAAAAAAGGTATCTCGAATCTAAATCTCCCTTAAATCCTAAGATTTATTTCTTGACATCACGTAAGATTAATTATGTAGTAAGGGTAAAATTTGAACATTTAATAAACGTTTGAGAAGCACAAGCTTAATATAAGAATGAGAGAATTAGGAACCTTGTATGCAATTTGAAATATGTAAAATAATTATGAAAGTCATGGAGATTGTATTATAGTTTTAAATAGCCAACTTAAATGGTTGATCTGTAAATCAAATGTGAAATGCATTTATAAATATGTAGGTTTGGTAACACATAGATAAAATTATCCTTGGAAGAAGAAATATGGCTTAGAATGTTAGACCTTAATTAAAATTTGAATCTTTGTAATGATGTTTTTTCCAATTGACAATTATTAAGATCCTTTCAAATGCTCAGGTCCTTAGTAGTATTCGTGCATTAGGGAAAGTGAATAACAAATCGAAACATTTATTTGGTTTTTTCGTGTTCTTATGTGATTCGATGACTTATGTAAGCATCTTATGCGTTGTTGATTTTCTCTTCTTGGAGCCCTTGTGGTGTTGTGTACTGAGCAACGTAAGTCAAAAAAAAAAATTCTTTTATTTTTAAATACACTATTGTATTTGTGTGTGTAATTGTAGTGCCCACATTTTCATAGCTCAGTTACTTGTTGTTCATCTTACTATTTGACATGTTTTAGTAGGGATTGTTATATCTTGGACATTATAATTAGAGAGTTGACCTTATTAGACATGTATGGACATTTAGGCGTATAGTGCCGATTTAGCTTGATCACTATGTTGTAGCATTTCTTATGTTATCATGGAAACTAATTGAGGTGATGTTGCGTTGGACTGTAATTATATTGATGGATACTCAGTTAGTTGCATGTTAGGATTCTATGGATACATGTCATTTTATCATTGTGACTAACTTATGGTGAATTATGTATGGTTGTGCACGTTGTCACACTTTCGATTCCAGAAAGATGAAACCTTAGTCTAGAATTCATTGATATCTTATTTAGTAGTTGATTTATATTTTATCGGACATGTGCATTTAATGTGTGTAATGGATGGTGTGCAGGTGACAGGTCATAGGAGAACGTGGGACTCAGACAGCTACGTAACTTTGCACAAGCAGCCCACGGGCTAAGCCCTAGCCATGTTTATTCTTTGAGGCCTTAGCGTTAGAATTATTGTTTTGGGCACCATGGGTGACCCTCATTTGTAATGAATTATGTCTTGTAATTATTAATTTTGCTTAGGGTGTCTAGTTGTGTTGTAAACTTGTTTTGTGGAATTAATGACCCCACTTGCATTAAGTTTTGAATTATATTAATGATGTACTTAATCTAGAGGGTTTAGGGTCACACGTGAACCCTTGGGTGGTCCCCAAAACCTTTACCATTGTGCCAAATTTTCCAAACCTGAAATTGGGTTATTTTGGGCATTTTTAGGGACCCCTTTTCAGTTTGGGAGTTCCATTAACATAAAAATGAGCCCTTGGACCCTACCTAATAGGTAGGGGGCTTATTTCCAAGGCTATGGGGATTTTTCCCTCCCTTTTTTCCTCTTGTTTAGTCACATCTATGTAAAAGGTATGGGTTAGTGTGTTTGTTAAAAGTTACACAAAGATTGTTTTGTTATCAATTTAGGTAATTTGGGAGAAGAGGGCTAAATGACATTTTACCCATTTCTCTCTTTTGTTTTGGCATATTTGACCTTGAAGGAGGAGAGGGGTGACACATGTCACCCCCTCATTTGTGAGGATTTTTGCTTTCTCCTCTTCAAATTCCCCCTCATGGGAAAGGAATAAAACTTTTTTCTTTGGAGATTTTTGCTTGGATGCTTGGGTGATTTGGAGCTAGAGTTTTCTTGGGTCAAGAAGTGGAGAAGATTGAAGTTGGAATACTTTTTGGAGAGTTTTCTTTGAGGTAGGCTCTTAAGCTTTGTTATATGTGTTGTAGTCATGCTTGATGTTAGTTTTGTTTTCTTGGAAATATGGTTGTTATATGTGGATTTGTAGTTATTGTTATTTGATTTTACTCCCTCCATCATATGGCATGGTGGAGTTTTGGAGTTGTGGGGGAAGAGAGAGGGATTTTCTTCCCTCTCAATCCGTATAGGTTGGACAAGCCTTGTAGGATTTAATTATTCCCCTCAAATGGTTTGAGGTGGGGAAGGTGATTCATTTGGCTTGAATCTCCTTCCCCATTCTTGGTAAGGAAACATCTTTGGGGTTTAAAAATCCTTCCAAGAAGGATTTGGTGAAAAGGAGGAGGAATAAGGAGGGATTGTATGAAAATGGAGAAATAAGGAGGGTATGAAGTTATTGGTTATAATTTTTGGAGAACTTCTTTCCTCTCTTCCCCACTTTTTTCAGAGGTAGAACTTGGTTTCTCCTCTTTTTCTTCCTTGTAAAATTTGGAGTCTTGTCTTGGATATTTGTCTTATTTTTGTGTGGATGTATTTTTGGTTGTTCACCTCACTCTTGTGCAAGTTGTGGATGGTAGTCCTCTTTCCCATGGGCTTGGGGGAGGCTAGCATGCATCACAACCTTGGGAAAAACATGTTATGATTCCTATGGTTGGGTGGTAAACAAGCTTCTTCTCCTTGGTTGGTTTTCTTAAAGGCATGGAAGTTGGATCTCAAAGTTTGGAGTTGGTGGCATCTTGGCCTCTCTTTGTTCCTTCTTATTTTTGTGTGAATCTTGTAATCTGTAAAGTATGGCTAGATGGAAAGTTTATTTGGCATAAAAAATAAGGTTCCCATCATGTGTATTGAACACCACTTGTAAGTTTGTATTTTATTTGTAAATTAAGAGCCTTCTTTCAATCTTGGGAAGGAGTAGTTGGATTGTCTCCTTATGTGCTTTAGCATGGTTTTTTTTTTTTTAATGTATAGAGAAATTATGCAAACAATCATTGAGTAGAATATAGCATGTGATGATTTCTTGTGAAATATCCATATTCCTTTTAAAGGCATTTAATAGAACATATTCATACTCCTTTAACATGCAATGTCTTGAATAATATTTTGATTAAGAAAGATCATTCTTTTGAAGTGTGTTATTTCCAAAGAAATCATCTTACTTGTGGAAAGTATCATTTATTTCATAATTAAAAAAAAAATCTGTTGCATTGCATTTGAAAGGAATAGCATTTCTTTGTTGAGAATCTTATGTATTTTATCGAAAAAAAACCAGATTTGAATAGTATGCTCATTTGCTAAATTTAATAGCAAATCAGTCTCTCTCTTTTAAAACTACTTGTGCTTTTCTTTACCACAATTTGATAATCATTTAATGCAAATAGTGGAGAATATTAAGTTCATTTTGCATCAAATAATAAGATAAAAAATCTATTATTTATTTTAAGTTGAAATCTTTATTATTTATCATTGGGTATAAAATAATCTTACTCAAATTTAGAAATAAAATATAGTGTTAGTTTAAATTGTTTCATCAATGTTTTTTTTTGTTATTGCAGTTTTAGCTTACATATTGAAAAATATGTCTTTGGGATATTTGTGTTTCTGTATATATATATATATATATATATATATATATATATATATATATATATATATATATATATATATCTTTGTAAAAAAAAAAGAGAAAATGTAATAATTATTATGAATAAAAGAAGAAAGTTTTAAAAAAAATGGCTTTTGGGGGAGGGCCAAACACCTCCCCCCACCCGGTCACCTATGCTACTGCGCAGTCCATACAGCACCCCCCCTGTCACGGCCCCTGGCCACCATTGCCGTCCCGGCCACCCACCCACCTGTGCTGTCCCATGCATCACCCTACCCGCCGTGGCCACCTCCACCGCTGTCTCCCTTGCGACCCCTCTGCCCTACTCCCTGACTCCGGCTTGTCCCTTGCGCTTTCCTCCACCCGGTCCCGCATCCTCTTCCCCCTCCATTTTGTGTTTTCTCCCCACCGCCCGGTCTTCCTTCCACGCTACTCCCTATTGGTCCAAAAAAATGTCGTGAGGGAAGATCTATGGATAGATGAGCCAACAGTGTGCAGGGCATAGCCCCTCTTTGAGTCAGCAAAGTGAAACTGGTTTATTGCTATTCTACCAGCAGGAATCTGTGCAAGTCTCACAATATTCTTCCTTCGGGGGTTTGGCATCTCATCCCAGTAGAGGTATTTCCAACTGTAGAAGAAGGGAAAGAAACAAGGTGGGGAGATAGGAAAGATCTGAAGGGAGAAAAGAAATGAATTCCAAAGCAGAAAGGTCAGAGGGTCTATGTTTTGGGCTGGTAGTAAACAGAGCCGAACTTACTCACATAGACGAACAAAGCAATACTGATGAATAAATGACAATAAAGTAGAAGTAGATTCAACAGAAAAAACATACAAATCTAACATAAGAAAGGTCTGATGTAAAACATAGGTATTCAGCACAAAGTCTAAATATTGTATTAATATTTGTTTCTGTTACAAAAAGTTCAAAGTCTTTTCTTCTTACTTCTATTTTTCATCTGAAAAGTATCCACCACTTGAATACAACAAGTATTCAAGTATTTATAGAAGAAGAGAAGGAAAGAAGGCAAAAGCAAACCAACGACTTAATTACAAAGTATATACAAAATATCTAAAAGTCAACTGTTGACTTTTGGCAACTTGATGGATGACATCATCCCATGGTGCAACATGGATGAGTGTCATCGTTTGTGCCAACATACTCTTAGATATTTACAAAAAGAAGAAGAAGAGGAAGGAGACTATTCATCATCGTCTCATGGCCGAAAGGGAGTGTCCTGCTTCTGTTGTTGCTCGGGAGAAGTGATATTGAACTGGGCCCGATATTCCATGAACTTGCTGATCATGGGCTAAGTTGATCTTGAGCAGGATCCTTGTGGCGATCGCTGATAACTTTGCAAGTTTCACGTTCATCCACGAGCCTTTCTGGGAGCTTGGCATATTCATTTCCGCAGCCTCTATCAGGAACCCTATAAAGTCACGACAGGCCAGAAGGTTGTTGATGCATTCGGTGTCGAACGTGGCTTCTGGTCCTAACCCTTGCGAGACGATCTCCTTGAAGATCTGAATAGTTTGGTCTACCTTCCTCATGGCGAAAGAAGGAGTGAGAAAGCCTGGGGACATTCTCAGGATGATTTTCTCCATCTGGTGCATAGCCTCGAAGGCTTCCTCTTTGACTTTATCTATCTTTTCAAGGACAAACTCCAACTGATCGACCTGGTAGTCCAAAGTAGAAAGGACTTTGTTGGGCACTCTAGGATGATTGAAGATGCAAAACTTGACCAGATCTTTTACAGAACAGTTGAGCATTTTCTGGAAGGTCTCATTCTGCAACCTAGCATGGTCCAACTCTTCGGAGATGGGTCCCACAATTTCCTGGAGTGCCTTGTTCACCTGATTAACGTTCTGATACAACTTGGTGAACTTGACGATTACTCCCTCACTTTCCTTGAGGATTTGGTCTCTTGAGGTGGATACTACCATACCTTGCTCGCTGATTTTTGCATATTCATTTATCTTATCCTGGCTCAGGGGCTCAGGAGTTTCAGTGGCAGTTGTAGGAGGTGCACTGCCCATTTTCTGCAAGGTGTGGAGAAGATGTTTATTTTACTCCTTTAATAGCCTCTTTTCTTCCTTTGCTTCCTGAAGTTTCTTGCAAAGGGCATCCACTACAGATAGGGCCTCTCCTTGAAGGCTTTCTGAAGATGTTCCCATTGTGACTTGAGTCACTGTATAATCTGTTGGAGATAGATCCTTTTTATCCTTTAAGGGATTGGGATACGTGATCTCCATTACTCTCTCCCTTGATGCACTCTGAGAGAAGTAGGTTATAGGCTTTTGCTTCTTAGCCCCTTTGATGGGATGATAGAGAAGTCCATTAGTGCGATAATAACTTTCCTCTTTTGCTTGGCTCAGGTGCTGAGAGATCCATGCTAGGCTTATGGGAGTGGGACCAAAAGTAGAAGAGGGAGTAGCTGCAGTAGTAGAGGGAAAGTGCGTTGAGACACTTGGTGGTGGCATTGAATGAGAGGCCAGTCAAGTACTCAAGGGAGGAAGGGATACTATAGGGGAGGAAGATGAGGATATGAAAGGGAGCTGAGAGATGAGAGAAGAAATAGTGGGGGACAGCTGCGCGAGAGAAGAGAAGATGGAGGAAGAGGAAAGGGGAAAAGTGGAAGATGGGGAAGGACATACGACCAAAGGGATGGTCGTTTGAGCCACACGAGGAGGAGAAGGAGGAGAGGGAGAAGGGATAGAAAGGATCTTCAGCAGTTGTAGTACTGGCAACATCCTGATTGGATGTGCCCATCAGAACATTTTCGGCCGCTTCTTTCTCTAGAGATAACAGGCTTACCACTTGTTCTTGTGTGGCGGAAGGGGGACTCTCAGGAGCCTCTTCTCGAGAAGAGCTTGAATCACCCTCTTTACCTTTGCCTTTTACTTTCGGAGAATGTTTTGGTCTGGTAGGTGCGTTGCCCAATGGGGATGTAGTGAAATCTACCCCAAGGTAGATGAGGCTGATTCATCCTGCACCAGTGTTCTTTCTGCCGTAGAGTTTCTTTAACCCTTTCTTCAATGGTCTAGGGCTCTTTGGTTCTGTCAATTGTAGTAAATGGCCAGTTGTCCCCATCCGTGTCAAGATACACCTGATCAACTTCTTGATCGGTAGTTTGATAACCTTTTGGGACAATGGCCATGTTGTACTGAATGATCTCTGCCAGGGCCAGGCAGGAATGGTCTTTCCTTCTGAGCTCGACCTCATGATACAGGTCGATATAGATGTCCTCGATCTATGGAAGGTGGATAGGATCAAGTTTTTCCCTGGGAAGGCAATTCCTTGGATCGAAAGTGGGCCTTGCTGGGAAGTTGTGCTTCAAATTGAAAAGTTCTAGCTCGGTAACCATTTCCTGGGCTTTGTGATAAGAAACGCAGGTGTATCTGGCCACTGTGAGGGGGAAAGGAGTTCCTCCCTTCTTCCTCTTCAGGAACTTCTCATGATACGTTACAAGCTATCTGGATAGCTCCAACAGGATCAGTTTGGGGCCAACATATCTCGGCAATTTGGTGGGCTCACCCAGGAAGTTAGTTACCTTGAGATAGGTGAAGGTGGGGAATTGTGTGAATAAGGCCCCCCACTTCTCCGTTGCTGCGACAATGCTCTTGGTCATTCGACCGTGAGTCATGTTTGGCCTCAAAAGGCAGACGACGTTGTAGAAGAAAGCATCGTTGATTTTAGTGAACTGTGAGATGTTGTTCTATAGCTTCAGCTCTGGGTAGTACTCATATATTCTCACCTGGGGCCAAACCCTGCATCGGCTCAATGCTGGATAATCCCTTTCCGAGGGTGCGGCATAAACTACGTAGGAGTTCATGTAGAACCTCCCCATTGTGGTGAGTTGTTGGAGGTACTCGGATATGAAACTGCTTATTATCTCCGCCCACTCGAAGCGTTGATCAGGTACGTTCTTGCTCATGGTCTCTAGGTACTTGAGCATCCACTTATGAAAGTAATAGGCATCAGAAAGCCCAAATACTCTACTCAGGAATGTGATAGTATCACTTAGTTCCTCGGAGAAATCACTACGGTGAATAACCTGTGGCCATCTGGTTACCACCTTCTTGTTCTTCAGGTACACGTCATTCATCAGCTGCATGCACTGGTCTTCATTATCCTCCCAAGCCTTGGTGCAGTCTTCTTGGCTTACGGACACAAAGTGCCGGTGGTGAGGAATGCCAAGCATGATTTCGAAGTGTCAGGCGGTAAGGTTGATCATGACTTCACCCTTTTCATTTTGGACACACCTCGTGTCTTTGTTGTAGCAGCGGGCCACTACCACCATGAATTCATTGTTCACTGCACTGACAGGGATCCCCCCAACAAAATGCAGGCCACTGCCTACTAGTTTTTCCATCCAGGGACTCCCTGTGACCCTCCTGGTTCTTGCCTAGAAATCCTCCATATCGATGTGACCGAGATCTAAGTCTCTTATATCCAGGTCACATTCTGCCTGGGACTCAGGCATTCTGACCCTTTGGTAATTGTACTTCATTTCTTCTTCTGTAAGCTTGGCTTTACCCTTAGACTTGGTTGGTCTCTTGCTTGATGTAGACATATGTGGATTTGAACTCAATTGCTGATCCAGAATATATAGAATGTGAGAGATGGAGCGGGGTCCATGAACATGACACAAGGATGACAGGTGTGCTGACAGGTGTAGAGGAATGAAAGCTATCACATGTTTTCTGACTGGTGAGAGTGACAGGGCAGATGCGCCTATATATAGGAAAAGGTGTAATAAATGTGCACAACCACTTTTTCAAGTGGCGCATCAAAACTCATGTTAACATGTAAAACGGTGTGCCCTTTGGTGTGGATAAACACATGTCATGTCATAGAGATACTTGCACCTTTGGCACAATTTTAAGACTGTCAACACTCTTCTTCATATGCCCTTTGGCGTACCAAAACACGATGCAACAATTAATATGTTCAACACGAAGGCACATGTGCCTTGGCGCATGCAAGAATGGTGCATCACGGGAAGGTGCACCAAAACATGTGTCGACACGTCAAATGGTGCGCCAAAGGAAATGAAGGGGGCACAGATTTACTCTGTGTAACACATATAAAAGGTGCACCAGGAAAAAAGGGATAAAAAAGGCTAAGTTCAGAAAACTAGATTTCCCGGAAAGGGATTTTGCAACATTCTGAACATAGAGGGGTCCTTGACGAGGGACCAGGATAAAATTTGGTATGGTTACCTATAAAATTTCCCTCATCAATTTTACAGGATAACTGCTGGCTCTTTCTGGGTAATATCTTTGAGCGAGACTCAAGGGTAGAGAACCCAAGATTAATATGTGCCTATCTATTGGGTTAGAGAGCAAAAACAAGGGTGACGACCAAATTAAACACATGATGAAAGAAAACACATGAAAAACGCAAACTGTATAAAGAAGAGAGCAAGCTCTACTTCTTGAATATTTTGAGGTGCTTCCCGCTATAGGGAAGCGGGATATCAGTTCCATCCAGATACGAGAGATAGAAGTCTATTTCCTCCATTGAGTTGTTTGATCTTGAAAGACCCTCTCCATAGAGAATCAAATTTCCCGTGCATGCCCTTCGGCTCTCTCCATTTGTCCCACAAAAGGATGAGGTCTCCCATCTGGAAATATCTTTGCTTAGCTTTTTTATCGAACAATCTCTTGACCTGATTCTAATGTTCAGTGATCCTATCAACCACTCTTACTCTTTTCTCTTCAAGCTCTGATAGATACATGATCCTCTTTTCAAGGGAATTTTGGAAAGTCTCATCTTCAATTGCTCATGCCAAGCGCAGATCAGGGAGTTATGTAGAAATGGGAAGCTCGGCGTCGGTTCCATATAACACTTAAAAAGGTGACATACTAAGAGACCTCTTGGGAGTAATGCGGTCCACCCACAAAGCGTCATACAATGACTTGTGCCACGTCCGTTGATTCTCATCAACTAGCTTCCGTATGATGGTCACTAAGTTTTTATTACTGGATTCCGCCTAACCATTTCCCTGGGGGTAATAATCCAAGGCGTGAGCCAAGGTTATCCCGTACTCATAGCAAAAACCAACAACTTCTCATGAGGAGAAGTTGGAAGCATTATCAACAACAATCTTGTTTGGAACGCCAAACCTGACAATGATATTTTCTTTGATGAAACTGCAAACAACCTCGGAAGTGGCATGCTTGACAGGTATGGCCTCTACCCATTTGGTGAAGTAATCTGTTGCTGTCAGGACATAACTATGTATGGCACTCGATTGGGGATTGAGTGTACCGATAAAATCAATTCCCCACTACTTGAATGGTTCATCAATGATGACCAGCCTGAGGGGAAAAGCAGCCAATTTTGGCTTGCCAACAAATTGCTGGCAAGGCTCACACTTTGCTACCAAGGTGGCTGCATCTTGGAAAAGCGTTGGCCAATAGTACCTGGCCCGGATGATCTTGTGTGCTGTCATGGAAGAGGAGAAATGGCCACCACAGGCTGAATCATGAAAACTCTCAAGTAACTTTACCTGCTGTGGCTTGTCAACACATCGCAAGAAGATGCCATCTATTCCACGTTTGATAAACCGTCATCCCAGATGACATATTTGGCTGCTCTGAGCTTTATAGCATGCTTCTCCTTTGCAGTTAGATGAGCTGGGCATTCACCATAGGTGAGAAAGAAAGCAATATTGGAATACCACTCGTCACTGGTCGCGACAAATAGAACCATAGGTAGTGAATCGGCTTTCTCCAGCTGGCTTTGTGCTCCATTGGTCAAATCATCTTTTTCGTCAGGGTCTTCTGAACCTTGGTTTTCAGCCATAAGCTGACATAGGCCCTTAGCCCTTACTAGCTTGGTGGGTTTTATATCTAGATCATACTCCTGGACCTTTGCAATCCAATTTCCTCACAAACTCCCTAACTCCTGTTGAGTTAGGATGGACTTGACTGCCGTGTCAGGAACCAGGACTACCATTGTGAGAATTTAGAATGTAGTACCTGAAATTCTTGACTGCTTTGACCACGGTGAAGGCATGCTTTTCCAACTGGGACATCTTTAATTCATGAGGCTTGAGAGGAGAGCTCATAAACGCAATCAGGGATTCGACATCCTTAGAATTCTTTTGCATTAAGATGGTTGACACGGTATGCTCAGATGTATAGCTATACATGATAAAATCCTTGGAGAAATCAGGACATACCAGGACTGGCGCGTGAGCAACGGAGGCTTTTATATCCTCGAATGAATTCTTTCCTTCTTCGTTCCACCAGAAATTTGGTGATCCTTTCATCATGTTCAATATGTGGCGAGTCTTTTTAGCAAAGTTTGGAACAAAGCGCCTAAGAAAGTTCACCTTTCCAAAGAAAGAGTGAACACCGGTCTTGCTTGTAGGTAAAGTAAGGCTCTGAATAGCCTTAACCCTTTCGGCATCTATCTTCATTCCTTCCTTGCTTACAATGGGTCCCAGTAACTTTCCTTCTGTGACTCCAAAAATAGACTTTTTCAGATTCAGGGAAATCCCATGCTCTCGGCATCTAATCAATACTTGCTCCAAATGATCACAATGATCATTTCACTGCTTAGAGAACACAGTTAAGTCATCCAAATAAACCACGATGACCTTCCCCATCATGCCTTTGAACATGAAGTCCATTTCCCTCTGGAAAGTAGCACCAGCATTGGTTAAGCCAAAAGGCATCCTGTTGTAGGCGAATGTACCCCAAGGGGTAGTGAATGTTGTTTTGAATTGGTCTTCGGGTGAGACTTCAATCTGATTGTAGCTAGAAAAACCATCAATCATGGATAGCATTTCTGATCCAGTCACTACTTGCAGAACCTGATCCATTATGGGGAAGTGGGTAGTTGTCCTTTAGGGACACTTGATTCAGGTTGCGAAAATCTACGCAGATGCGTATCTCACCATTCTTCTTACGTACTGGCACAATATTTGCCACCCAAGTACTGTGATGGATAGGAAAAGTGATCCGTGCATCCAGCATTTTCTGAATTTCAGCCTGGATAGTACCTGAGATCTTAGGATTGTAGTGTCTCTATGCTTCTGGTGAAAGGGTTTGACATCCTCTTCCAACGGGATGTCATGTTGGACGTCCTTCGGCTTGAAAGACTTTAGATCAGCATAAGACCATGCCAATACATCCATGTATTTCTTCAGCAACTTGACAAATTTCCGCTTCTCTTTGGGTGTGCAACATTTTCCAATGTTCACAAACTGTGGATGTTCTACCGAACCTAAATTGACCGGTTCGGTTTCTGGGGAGGAGTTAGGATCATCTCGCCTTTTCTTCTTGACAAAGTGATCATGCTTGTCGAACAACCGTTCCAGGGAAACCAGGCCTTTTGGGATTTTATTTCCTTTGAGCTGACATATGCCATCATTTCCTTCGGATTCCCCATTCTAATCAGTAACGGACTCACGGCATGTGGAAGTGGATCCTTCAAAATGAAGCTCGCTAAAATTTTCTGTTTTCAAAAGGCAATGTTGATTGTCATCATTGAATACTTGCCAGTGCTGATTGTCTGGCACGCTCAAAAAAACCCTGGTATATGTGAAACCTGGGAGGGAGCATGAGGGATGCTGAGACGGCTAATGAATTGGCCATGTCATTCTGAGCTCTTGGAATGGCTTCTATTGAAAAAGCATCAAAATCCTCGATTCTATCCCATACCGTGTTGCAGTAATGCCTGAGCCTTTCATTCTTCACTTGGTATATCCTTTTAAATTGATTTACGAACAGCTCTACATCACCATGTACTTTTAAATTCTTGATTCCTCTTTCCTTTGCGGCTTGCATGCCAAGTAGCAAAGATTCATACTCAGTAGTATTATTTGTGTTGAAAAACTGCAACTTGAAAGAGAGGGGAATAATCTCCTCTTCAGGGGATATTAGCACGGCTCCAGTGCCACACCCACTAGTCGCACAACTGCCATCAAACTGCAAAGTCCAGATCTTGTTAAGATCTTCTACTTGGATGAGGACATCCATTTTGTCAGACTCAGTAGATAAGAAATAGTTTCCCATCCCTGATGATTCGAAGAGAATTTGGGCTTTGGGGTCATTGGAGTTTGTAACCAGGTACTTCTTTTGCGATTCCGGCTCCAATGTTTGCATTATACCTTTGACGGGGATTCTAGCCTTAGACCAGTCCATATGAATCTCCCCACCAACTTCACTGCAAAAGCTCCTTCCTAGTAGAATTCCATATGCTGCCGGAATATCGGCAACAAGGACGGTCATCTTTACTCTTTTCTCTGGAAACGCTGAAAATGTAAACTGCACGTCTTTGATTTGACCAATCAACGGAACCTACTTGGTTTCCAAGGAATAACATCTGCCAAAAGGCTTGGTAAGGGTGAGGCCCAAGGCATGGGCAACTTTTGCTGGCATGACATTATCGGAAGCCCCAGAATCAATTATGCAGTTGCTTAGTTTGTGGTCATTGATCAGGAGGGAGAGATGAGAAAGGTTCTATCTTGCCTGATGCAGATGTTGAGGCAACATTTATGCGAGATGTAGGAGGAGTAGAAAGGATTCCTTTCGGGGAAACCTGAGTAGTTATGACAGCTTGGATTTGGATGTATTCAGATCAACCTTACAAGCTGCTCGAGATTTGACTGAAGATATTCAGCTTCAGACATCTAGATTTTGGTCTTTTTAGCATGATCGATTATGTCAAATGCGGCCAAGGGTTGCGTTGATGAAGGAATGAGTCCCTCATTTCACAATGGTAGGGTAGGATTACTGGTCTTGATAGGAATATGAGAAGGCTGATTCGGAGGAGACACAGGGGAAAAATATTTTCTTTGAAAAATACTTAGTAACAGGTTGAGCAGGAAGGGGACTACCTTGTTTAGTGATGGTTGGTGGCGTGTTTGACACGGCCTTCTCTTTCTGCATATTGGCAGCCACTTTCTGCTTCTTTTCCTTGTGAGCGGGTAAAAACAACAGATGATTGTCCTCTTGCATATCCTTGGGTACCCTCCTCTTTGTCATATTCTTCCTCATCAAATTCCATATACCCGATAGTAGAGTCGCCAGTCGGTTCACCGACATCTTGATCATCTTCACCTGGCGATGAAGGTTCTTCATAATTTTGCTCCTCTTCTTCAATTTCGGCTAAAGCATTGATCGGAGGGGCTTCAAGTGCCAACCGTGGAGTAGTTACGGGTAGGCAAGGCCTTTATGAGATGTTGTTAGAAGTGAAATTCCTCCGTGGGATATCTTGGTATGAAGTGCCAGGAGAAGCTTGAGCTAGCTGCTTTTTAATGCGAGCAGGTCATTTGCCATCTTCTGGAATGCTGGATCGGATGAAGTGGCGGGAGAAGGAGCTGAAACTTTCAGCCTGGATGGTTCTTGCTTTAATTCACTAGATATTAGCAAGTTGTCTTCAATCCGTATGGAAGCAGCTTGGGTGAGAACCAGAGTAGTGACCTGTTCTTGCAAGAGTAAGAAACTTACTTTTGAGCTCATGGTGTTCACGAAGAAACACTTCTGATTTTCTGGCGTTGGCAGCATGGTAGGTGGAACTCGATTGATTAGTGAGTTGAAACGGGTGATGAAATCACACATGGTTTCATTGACCTCCTTCTTTAGGTGAGTGATCTTTGACAGCAATGCAAATGCGTCCTCGGAAGGCTTATACCTTTCTTCAAATGCAGTTCGTAAGGTGGCCCAGCTAGTAATAGATCCAACCGGCAAATGCTGAAACCATTCCGCTGCTGGTCCTTGCAAGGTTTCCAGAAAGAGGAAAACTGACACATCTTCATGGGTCACATCCAAGATACTGCATGACATGATGAACGTGCGGATATGTGTGAATCCATGCTCTGGTTCCCGCTACCATCAAATTTAGGAAAATTCTTTCAATTTCCATGTGGGAGAGCGTGAACAGGATGTGGTAAAGCCAAAGGGCCCATAGCATTTCCCCATGGCACTGCCATTTGAACAGCTGGAAAGAGAACGTGTGTTGGGAGGATGGTCCCACTGAGCAACAAAGCACTGCAAAGTGATGAAGATGTTCCTTGTGAGAGATGCTTTCCTTTGTGGAGGTGAGACACTCCTGGATGACCGGTCATGCTTGACTTAGCGATGAGAAGCGCGCTGGTGTTACATTGAAGTTGTAGCCTTTGAAGTAGATCGAAAGTAGGATCAACCTCTCCATGAGCTCTCCTGCTACGAGTAAATGGTTCACCTGCCAGTGTACCTTCCAGATCTGCAATATTTCGGAGCAAATCCTAAAAACTCTTTTTGGTTGTACTTGCTGATTTTTTAAAATTTTTGACAAAAATCAGCAGCATGCACTTTTCTAAATATTTAATTTTATCCCTCTTTTAACAACCGATTGCGGTTTTAATGTCTGATTAACAAGGATAAAATGATGGTAAAACTTAGTAAGCTGATTTTCAGATCTAGAGTTGACTTTTTAAAGAGTTTGAAAATTTTGGTAAACTGTCAAAAACTCAGATCTATGGAAAAATACAGATTTTTGTAAAAACTCAACGAACTAAATATCTCTAACTAGCCCAGATCTATGGACCTCTGAAGAAAATTTTCAGTTTGGGTCACTTTTGCAAAAAATATGGATTTTGAGACAAAAAGTTAAAATTTGCAAACAGGTAGTGATTTTTGACTTTTTACTTAATTTTCAAACACACCACTACCATAGATCCGTTAGATCTGTTCGATCTCTAGTAGAGTCGCCAAAAAATGTTGGTCTGAAAATCTGTCGTGAGGGTAGATCTATGGATAGACGAGCCAACAGTGTGCAGGGCATAGCCCCTCTTTGAGTCAGCAAAGTGAAACTGGTTTATTGCTATTCTACCAGCAGGAATCTGTGCAAGTCTCACAATATTCTGCCTTCAGAGGGTTGGGATCTCATCTCAGTAGAGGTATTTCCAACTATAGGAGAAGGGAAAGAAACAAGGTGGGGAGATAGGAAAGATCTGAAGGGAGAAAAGAAATGAATTCCAAAGCAGAAAGGTCAGAGGGTCTATGTTTTGGGCTGGTAGTAAACAGAGCTGAACTTACTCACATAGATGAACAAAGCAATACTGATGAATAAATGACAATAAAGTAGAAGTAGATTCAACAGAACAAACATACAGATCTAATCATAAGAAAGGTCTGATGTAAAACACAGGTATTCAACACAAATTCTAAATATTGTATTAATATTTGTTTCTGTTACAAAAAGTTCAAAGTCTTTTCTTCTTACTTCTATTTTTCATCTGAAAAGTATCCACCACTTGAATACAACAAGTATTCAAGTATTTATAGAAGAAGAGAAGGAAAGAAGGCAAAAGCAAACCAACGACTTAATTACAAAGTATCTACAAAATATCTAAAAGTCAATTGTTGACTTTTGGCAACTTGATGAATGACATCAACCCATGGTGTAAAATGGATGGTGTCATCCTTTGTGCCAACATACTCTTAGATATTTACAAAATGAAGAAGAAAGGAAGGAGACTATTCGTCATCATCTAGTGGCCGAAAGGGAGTGTCCTGCTTCTGCTGTTGCTCGGGAGAAGTGATGTTGAATTGGGCCCGATATTCCATGAACTTGCTGATCATGGGCTGTAGTTGATCCTGAGCAGGATCCTTGTGGTGATCACTGATAACTTCACAAGTTTCGCGTTCATCCACGAGCCTTTCTGGGAGCTTGACATATTCATTTCCAGCCTCTATCAGGAACCCTATAAAGTCACGATAGGCCAGAAGGTTGTTGATGCATTCGGTGTCAAACGTGGCTTCTGGCCCTAACCCTTGCGAGACGATCTCCTTACAGATCCGAATAGTTTGGTCTGCCTTCCTCAGGGTGAAAGAAGGAGTGAGAAAGCCTAGGGACATTCTCAAGATGATTTTTTCCATCTGGTGCATAGCCTCCAAGGCTTCCTCTTTGACTTTATCTATCTTTTCGAGAACAAAATCTAACTGATCGACCTGGTAGTCCAAAGTAGAAAGGACTTTGTTGGGCACTCTGGAATGACCGAGGACGCCGAACTTGACCAGATCTTTGACTGAACATTTGAGCATTTTCTGGAAGGTCTCATGCTGCAACCTAGCATGGTACAACTCTTCGGAGATGGTCCCGCAATCACCTGGAGTGCCTTGTTCACCTGATTGATGTTCTGATACAACTCGGTGAACTTGAAAATTAATCCCTCACTTTCCTTGAGGATTTTGTCTCTCCAAGCAGATACTACCATACCTTGCTTGCCGATTTTGGTGTATTCATTTATCTTATCCTGGCTCAGGGGCTCAGGAGTTTTGGCGGCAGTTGTGGGAGGTGCACGGCCCATTTTCTGCAAGGCGTGGAGAAGATTGTTTATTTTTCTCCTTCAATAGCCTCTTTCTCTTCCTTTGCTTCTTGAAGCTTTCTTGCAAAGGGCATCAACTGCAGATAGGACTTCTCCTTGAAGGCTCTCAGAAGATCGTTCCCATTGTGACTTGAGTCACTGTATAATCTTTCAGAGATAGATCCTTTTTATCCTTTAAGGGATCGGGATATGCGATCTCCATTACTCTCTCCCTTGATGCACTCTAAGAGAAGCAGGTTATAGGATTTTCCTTCTTAGCCCCCTTTAATGGGATGATAGAGAATTCCATTAGCGTGATAGGAACTTTCCTCTTTTTCTAGCTCAGGTGCTGAGAGATCCATGCTGGACTTATGGGAGTGGGACCAGAAGTAGAAGAGGGAGCGAGTTGCAGTAGTAGAGGGAAAGTGCGTTGAGACACTTGGTGGCGGCATTGAATGACAGGCCAGTGAAGTACTCAAGGGAGGAAGGGATACTAAATGGGAGGAAGACGAGGATATGGAAGGGAGCTGAGAGATGAGAGAAGAAATAGTGGGGGACAGCTCTGCGAGAGAAGTGTTTCGCACAGAATGTTTCAATTCCTAGAATAGAGTTGCTTCTATCCTTTCATTCTCTTGAGAAACAGATAATGGTTAGGGCTAGGAGGAATACCTGTTGAATGTTGGGAGGGTGTGCGGGTACCGTAGAGAGGGATCATATTGATTGCAAAGAGCTCCTTTTTGTTTAGGAAGGACTACCTGTGAATAAGAATGCAAGACCACCAGATTATAGTTAGACAATAAATGAGGGAACTGCCTTAGGCCTAGGAAATGTTAGACTTCCTTTCGAAGGTGGTCATTTCCCCTCTCAATACGAATTAACACAAATTCTAACAAAGAAGTTATTGCAAAATTACAACTTAATTACCTCGTTAACAAGTAATAGAGGAAAGTTTGGTTTTGGTTTGAGTCACAGTGATCGATGCCGGTCACTGTACAACCGGTACCAGTTTCTAATAACCGATATCGGTAGGGGCAGTGATTTAGGGACTTTTAATGAAGATTGGTTATAGGGTTGCTATGGTGTTCATTAGGCTGGTAAATGATTAGGGATAGGCAATGGGGTAATGGAGAAGACTCAGAGAGTATGGGGGTTGTTCTTGGGGCAATGTAAGGGTAGAGAAATGACAGTTAGATGTAGGGTGTTTCTAGGTAGTAGATATAGGAGTAAACTTATAATTACTGTGATTCAGAAGTCCAAAAAATGTTATTAAAAGAACGTACAAGACACTACTTACTAGTTCCTGATGAAGATACAGGTCCAAGGACTGTGATGACGAAGGCAGGGCTCAGGTGGGATGATCTGACAATCAAAGATGAGCTATCCTCTCTCCTAATGCTTGGATGAGTATCGCTGTGCTCTAGTTACTCAGTTGCAGTCTTGGGCTCGATGTCCTTTGCAAACTCTTCTCTTTTCTTCACTTGTCTTTGCTTTGTCAAGTGAATTTTGGATCTTTCAAAATGACTTCCGATCCTTTGTTTTTGTTTGGGGGAGGTCATTTACAGGGAACTGATGGAGGTTATGTAACCGACGGCGGTCAAGTAGGAACCGATGTTGGTTAAGTCAAAGTGGGCTATTTTTAGTAAAATAGCCAACTTTCCCTCCTTTTCTCCCGAGGGATTAGTTGTGGGCTTGGTCAAGTCATTATTAGGTTGGTTTTGGTGTGGGTGAGGAGTAATTAGTCATGGGTGTGGATGTAGACCAAGTTATAGGTTTTAATTAGGTTAGTTTAGGGTTAGGGCTAGGTCATGATGAGGTGGTGAAATGAGGTGGTAGGTTTGGAGATGTGGATTTATTAATTATAAGGTAATTAATAAATAATTGTGCAAGGTTTAGGTGGTGAGGTTAGGTTGCGAAATGAGATGCGGGGCACAAGGTTTCGTAAGATACAAATTTTGTGTCTACATTAGCCCCTTGTTGTCGTGTAGTTTGTTTTGTAAAGCTGCACTGACAATGATAAGAAGTGGTTACTCCCGTTAAGGGTATAGGTAATCCCCCTCAAATCTATCATAGATTGAGGCGACGTGAAATCAGGGATAGGGTTGATAAAGGGTGAATGGTGTTGAGATGATGGTAAGATGGTGGGGAAGTTCAAGGAAGTAGATGCACGTTGAAATGCAGTAGTGCGACCAAGGTACATAATTTGAAGAGCAAACAAGAAATTCATAGGTAAAGGAAATAGTTTATCCAAACAAGGGTGATATAATCCTGGTATCCAAGGTATAGGAAGTAATGCCAGGGGATATAACGGGTAAGGTATAGGAACGTTTAGGCATGTTCAGCAGTACCAAATGGTTGGTTTGGTTGAGATAAACGTCCTGGTATTGGTCTAGGCAAAGTTGGTCGAATGATCAAGTCAAGTACCCTAATCATGTTAAAACATGAACAGGTGAGCTCGATTGAACAAAAAGCTACATGATGGGTGGATAAAATTGTAATTTGCGGGTTTTGGGTGAGGTGTTTAATTGGTGCGGCTTTGGGTCGGGCTGATTGATTAGTGAGGGTCGTGGGTCAGGCCTGATTGGTTGGGTGCGGCCTTGGGTTGGGCTTGATTGGTTGGTAGCGGCCTTGGGTCAGGCCTGATTGAGTGGTTGCGGCCTTGGGTCGGGCCTAATTGGTTGGGGTGCGGCCTTGGGTCGGGCCTGATTGATTGGTTGTGGCCTTGGGTCAGGCTGGATTGATTGGTTGTGGCCTTGGGTCGGGCCTGATTAGTTGGTTTGCGGCCTTGGTTCGGGCCTGATTGGTTGGGTGCGGCCTTGGGTCGGGCCTGATTGGTTGGTTGTGGCCTTGGGTCGGGCCGATTGAAGTCCAAGTAAGGCTAGTTAGCAAAGCCAGGGGTAGGTGAGGGGGAAAAAGTTGAGATTGGTGGATAAGGGTGGGAGTTAGGTGAAGGAAGTGGGTAACCGATATCGGTTATGTGTAACCGATATCGGTTAGAAGACCGATACCAGTTTTCTAGGGTGCAAAATAACCGGTATCGGTTATAGGTCAAAACCTATAAAAATAAAAATACGGCTTGTCATTGTCACTTTGTGAATTTGAGCGCCCAAATTTAGTTGTCTGAGGTGTGAAGTGATTTTGTGGAGTTTGTGGGCTGAGGGTGGCAATATTTCAGTGGAGGAGTGAAGTGGTTGGTAGACCCCAGCGATCAGGAGGCAGAGTTTAATTGGTGGAGAACCTAGCTGAGGAGAGTTGGAGCCATGGTACAGCCAGGAGGAGCAGGAGATGCGGGGACCAGCTGGACCACCACCACCTATCCCACCATGACAACGTGTAGTCGTACCGGTAGGCTCTGAGATCTTACCTTTGTGAATTTAATGAGTTTAACTTAGATGTGGGTTTTGGGTAGGAATCTTGAAATTGAATAAAATAAGGAATAAATGGAAGTAATTTGTAAAATGGAGTGGGTTAGGGAGGATAGGTAGGCCAAAACGGTAGGGGTGGGTAAGTTTATAGGTCGTTTTGGGTGGGTAAATAGGTAAAAATAGGAAAAAAAATAAATTTTGTTGCGGGTCGTTTTGGGTTCGGCCCCGGAATGGGACAGTGACCGATGTCGGTCACTAATCGACCAGCATCGGTCACTGAATTTGTGGAATAATTTCTTTGCTGATAGACCGGCGTCGGTCATATGTCGACCGGCGTCGGTACGTTTTCTCTTTTTTTTTTCTTTTTTTTTAATTATTATTTATTTATTTATTTTTAGAATTGTCTTGTTGGGTTTGTTTTTGTGTTTGGGGGTGAAGGGGGGAAGGGGTAGAGTTGATAGGAAAGGTGATTAGGGTGGGGTGGAAATGGGGTGGTTGTGTGGTTGGTTCGGGTAGGATAGATTAGGTGTTGGGTGGGTAAGTGGATATAGAGAGTTAAGGTAGTTGTTATTGTAAAGGGTAGGCCTGAAGTGGGTTGTTTTTGCAGGCACGCCAACAGCTCACGATACGAGATCGGATGCCCCCTTTATTGAGACGAATGCGGCCACATGTGTCCGCAGCGCATTGGGCCATTATGTGAGAGGTGGGACTCGGCAGAGTCCAGGGGTATAGGGCTATGGATAGGGACCACAGCCTGATGGTTGCCCTCATCGAGAGATGGGATCCAGCAACCAATGTCTTCCATCTCCCTACTGGAGAGATGACGATTACATTGGAGGATGTGTATCGCATCCTGAGACTGCCGATCGTAGGGGAGGCAGTGTTCCAGATGGATGCAGAGACATTGATGGACAACATCCTGCATGTATTTGGGGATGCATCCACATTGTTGACCTATCACAGCGTGAGCATTGCCTATGGCGACATGTATCGTGCACACCGACATGAGACATGGCTTACTGTGTTGATGATGATAGGTATCACCTGCTTTGCCCTCCCAGACTTAGAGGGAGGCCGCTTCCCATGGGATTTGATGGGAGTGTTGCATGAGATGGTAGAGGAGCATACATGCTATGCCTGGGCACCAGTGTATCTGGTGCAGCTATACAGAGAGCTGTGGGGTTATCGCCGGATGAGGTGATTTGGTATTTGCTCGACCTTTTTGTTACACTGCTGGGTGTACAAGCACATCATCTGTATATGACCAATAGGGCTTCCCCAGCAACCAGGGCCACAAATTGTATACAGATATGGATTTCAGAGGTGGTTGGGGGTCATGGGCCAGCCATGAGCGGTGCTTGCAGGATGGGATGTGGCCTATTATCATCACATATTAGAGGGCTTGACCACACTGGACATTATATGGAGGCCCTACAGAGGCCATCAGCCCCGAGGAGGAGCCCGAGCACAGATGCGCTGGATCCAGTATAGTTTCTGGATAGCTGGACAGAGGCCCAGAGAGCATGAGCGGATACCCCTAGAGAGGGTACGATAGCAGTTGGGCCTATGACAAGATGAGCCACCTCCCTTCCCATAATACCAGAGGGATGATGTAGAGGCCCCACTACCTACACCGCAGCCCGTTGACCCAGATTGGGTAGCAGAGAGACTGGCAGATGATATAGTGGATGATGTCGGAGTGACAGATGCCTTTTTGGTTTGGTGGGCAGGGGGAGAGAGCAGCCAGGAGAGCATAGCCCGCATAGCCAGATTTGGCGGCTGTTATAGCTGAGAGGGACCGACTCTTAGGGACAGGTGCAGTTGTTACAGGGGTAGCTTGCTACTGCGCAGGCATAGATTGGGTTGCTACAGGGGCAGTTAGCCCAGGCACAAGCTCAGGCACAGCCACAAGCACCGGTATAGCCACAGGCACCACCACAGGCACAGGCACTGCCCACAGGCACAGGCACAGGTACAGGCACTGCAACAGGCACAGGGTGTATAGGCAGGATAGGGGCCACTACTATTAGGAGTCGAGGGACCAGCCCCAGCAGCCATGGTGGCACGTGCCCGCTATATGGAGGCGAGAGCGGAGGCCCGGTATTATCAGGACGTCCTTGATGGTACCGGGGGCTGACTATTAGCCATATGTGGTGCACAGAGCCGAGACAGCCCGGAGCCAGAGATCCCAGGGGGTGCAGCCACAGCCGGTGGGTCTTTTATAGGGAGGAGGCGAGAGCCAGTGCAGGGACCAGCAGGGAGAGGGGCAGAGGGTGGTGGAGAGAGCTAAGACATCCCTGGAGCGGAGATGGGTTTTTGATATTGGATATAGACACCGGTCTGTGAACCGGGGTATTTATATAGAGGCTTGCGTGCCCACATATGATTTATTTATTCATTCTTGTTGTATAGACTGGCCTGCGAGCCGAGTATAGGTTGTATAGTTGATACCGGCCTGCGAGCTGAGTATATTTTTGACATGAGAGACCGGCTTGCGAGCTGAGTCGAGATTTTGACAGGGATAGCGGCTTGCGTGCCGGCTTTGTATTATTTTGAGATCACAGAGGCCCCCATGCAGGGAAAGTTGTATATTTAAACATTGATATATATATCTATACTATATATATATATGATGATGATTTTGATCCACATGGTGTGTATACTGATGGGTTTGATGTATATATTAAAATGTCGCATGTATTTTGTCAATGGTTTTTGAAATTTAATGTAGATAGATGATGTTGGTGAACTTGTGATGATATATATATGTGTTGATGGGATTCTGATGACAAATATTGATAATGATCTGGTTATGTAGGGAAAAGAGGCGGGCGCCACCAAAAATTTACAAAAATGAAGAAAAAGCCTAGGTTTAAGCAAAAGGAGACATGTGACTGATATCGGTTAGGAAACCGATGTCGGTAGCTGCTTGACCTATACTAGTTAGATGACCAATATCGGTTATGTTAAAATGATCTTTTCTAAAAATAGAAAATCTTGGGCGGGAAACTTAAGTTCTTATTTTTAGAGGCATGCAATAAGTTAAATACGAGAATGCGACACTGTTTGATGACTGATATAGGTAATTGCATGGGAGAATTGAGTGATAAGGAGGAAAGAGACAGGTAAAGTGATTGTGGGCTGAGATTAAGAAGGTAGAAAGACAAGTTATATTAAAGAGGGTGGTGAAGATGGCTGAACAAGGAGGAGCATCCAGCGGGAAGAGACGAGAGGGAAGACAGATTCCACCTCAAGCTGCTGCATCTGAAGAGGTAAATTGTTTGATTGTAATTTAATTTTGGCATGTTTTATAAATAGGATGAGAGAAGCTAAGTGGATAGAGATGAGAAAGAAAAGGTGATAGGCAAGGGTTTGGGATGGGGTGAGTGTTATGGGGTAGGTAAGCAGGGGTTTCACGTATGTTTATAGGTACAAAGAGGGGTAAACAAGTAAATAATTATCATAGGTGGTGGTTTTAAGTAGGCTGTATAGGATTGACAGTGACCAATATCGTTTAGAGATAACCGGTGTATCGGTTAGGAAACTGGTATCAGTTATCTATAATTGATACCGGTTACTGTATGAAATTCCAGAATGTGAGAAAAAACACTTGGGGATCTGATTTATTGAATGGTTGTGTGGTTTTTGATGTATGCAGGCAGAGGCAGGGATGAGGATGAATGATAGTGTGCCAGCTTTGTTGTCACGAATCCAAGCGGATGTAACACCAGTTGAATGGGCATTGATTAACCATGTGGGGTTAAGTGGAATACGCTATTATTCATGAATCGCACGCAATCATGCTATGTTACAGGCGTTGATTGAGAGATGGAATCCAGAAAATAATACCTTCTATCTGCCAACAGGGGGAGATGACAGTGATGTTGGAAGATGTGTTTAGAATTTTAAGGCTCCCAATTACAGGAAGACCAGTGTATCAGGTGGGGCCTAGCGTGGCGGCGGGGAGCAATAACAACAGTATTTGGTTCAGCTGCACGAGATTTGACACAGCGAGGTTTGACATTCACTTATGGCATAATGTATGCAACACACCCTGAGGCAACATGGTTGGCAGTGGTATTAATGATAGCGGTGGGGTATTATGCATTACTGAGGGCAGATGGGGGAAGATTTTCAAAAGCATTGATATGTATTATTTGGGAAATGATATAAAGGAGCGTGAATTTCACATGGGCACCCGTATATCTGGCGAAGCTATACAGGGGTTTATGGGCTTGCAGGTGAAATCACAAGATGACACTGGATTGTGCATACTTATTACATTGTTGGGCCTATGAGCACATTATGTGTGTCCGACCAATAGGCCGACCAATCCAGGACAGAGAGACAGGAGTGTAGAGGTTGGGATACAGACGATGGGTCCAGACAGAATAAGAGGTGAGATCCCAGGCCGTGATAGATGACATCGAGTATTATAGGCAGGTATGGGAGATGGGTGACAATTGTGGATATCCGTTGGAGGCCTTACGGAAACTATATGGTGATAGAAAAAATAGCTGAGGATTTGAGGGGTGTAGAGTGATTGAGGTGGATCGCGGGGCACAGGCCAGGTGAGTACGAGAGGATTCCTCTAGATCGCGTGCAGCGACAATTTGGAATTTGTTTAGGATATACCCATGGCTTATAGACCATACATGAGGAATGACACCGAGGCATCATTCTCGCCTCCCCGGCCCGACACCCTCCAGAAGGACCAGAAGAGATAGTAGCCGATCGCAGGGTAATGGATGCAGGAGCTACAGAGGCTTATAGATTATGGTGGGTAGCAAAGCTGCGAGGTTCACGTGAGAGGGCCGATCAGCCTAACATAGCTGTGATTACAGCAGAGAGAGATCACCTGCAAGGTTTAGTTCACCAGCTTCAAACGTGGGTGAATGACACAACGGGATTGTTAGCGGTTGCGAAGTCATGAGTGGAGAGACTAGAGGTGAGATTCTGCCACGCGAGAGGGAGTATTCATATGTTATAGGAGAGATTGGTGGATTAGTGGGAGGAACCAATAGCAGTGGCACCTTTGAGGATGGAGAGGCCAGGCGAGCGGTGTGTCGATGATCATGATCATCACCTAGTTCGGGATGAGGCACAAGTGTCTAAGTGAATTTCATAGGGGTATAAGAATAAATAAGGATGCCGACCTGCATGTCGATGATAGAGAAGATGTATTTGTTTAACATCTAAATAAAACTGAATATGTATATTGATTTGAGTTATGATAATAATAAGAATGGTTTTGTTTTGAATGTTTTGTTTTGAAAAAAGGATAAAGATGAATGTGATCAAATAGAAATACACAAAAAGATTTATATTTAACACACATGATAGGTTATGGTAGGGGATGGTCGAGCTAACCTTGGGAGACCCCATGTCTCCTAAGTGCTGCCTATATAGCCCATTGCACAAGAGCAAGGAGGGGCCTCAGACCGATGTAGTTATGCCTTAGGACCAGGGAGAAGTGAATTCAGGCAAGTTGGTTGTGGTTTAGACAATTTGTTTGGTTGGTAAAAATGTTGATATTGGTAGGGTAATGTTGTTGGTGGTGCTGCGGGTATAGGTGGAGAGAAAGTTAGCTTACCCAAGTAGTAGGAAACCATGTCCTGATTAAGGTCAACACATAATCCTAGATTCAAGTAAAAGAGGTTAAAAAGTGTCCCGTAGTTGAGAAGAGCTAAACAAACCACATATTAATGTAGGATGAGCTTGAATCCCTAGGTACCTTGCATAGGTGAGAAGTCGATAGGTGAAAAGAGTTGTATAATCACAATATATCGGATATAAGTCACGTCCCTTGAGTTTTGTTTCTTTAACGAATGGTGAGGTGAGGTGGTTGGTAGAGCTAGGGTGCAGAGAATTTGTTATAAGGTGATTATTCTGATGAAAGAGAACCAAACCTAAATAGACAAGTCCATGACTCAAAAGTGTTGTTTGAATACTGCTTTTATTTTTCTGGATATAAACTGATCAATGCGGAAAGTCTATAATGGGATATGTATTTTTTTGTTCTTGAGGTCTTCACAAAGCTGATCAATGCGAGAAGCTACTGATAAAGGCTGATTTTGTATAGCTGTCCTTCAAGGGAGCAGTCTATTTATAGTAGCAGATGCGGTTTTCTTTTTCTTTTTTTTGTGGTATAGTTGTCCTTCGGGGGAGCCGTCTATTTATAATAGTAGAAGTGGCTTTTGTGCGTAGCTGTCCTTCGAGGGAGCAGTCTATGTATAACTTAGAGGTCTAGATGTCCGTTTGGCATAAAGCATCTAGTTTTGTAGGAAGTTTGACTCAAGAATATCCCATAAGTGTATAATTGAGAACGTGCTATTTTGATACTTTTAAGTCATGGACTAGACTAATAAGGGGAAGGCATCTTTAAGGGGAGGTGATGACCAAACCATGTGAGCTTTATTTTTATTTTGAGATGCATGAAACAAAGTGTATGAGGTGGTAAATGAGCTCAAGGGATGAGCGCAAGGTAGATTAAGAAGTGATATAACACTAAATTCAACAGTAGAATGGTCGAAGATGCAAGGAATTAAGGGGTTTCAGGATCAGGTTTACCGTTAAGCGAAGCTAAACGATAAGTGCCTGATCCATAAATGTGAGTGATAATGTAAGGTCCAATCCAATTTGGAGCAAATTTACCGTGTTTGCTTTTTTCTAGTTTGGTTACATGTTGATTCTCTTTGAGGACAAGATCACCAACCTTAAAGGTACGCTCATGAAGTCACTTATCATAAGCACGCTTGATGCGTTTTTGATAGATTTGAAGGTGGTCAAGAGCTGTAAGATGACGCTCGTCAAGAAGCTCCAATTGGGCTAACCACTCTTGGCGGAAATCATCATTGGTGAGAATATCCTGAAGAGATATTCTTAGGGATGGTATTTGTATTTCAAGAGGCAAGACAGCCTCGGTACCATATACCAAAGAAAATGGGGGTGGCATTAGTGGAGGTACGAATGGCTATTCCAATAATCCCAAAGGGCAAAGGGGATGTGATCAGGCCAATTGCTTCCAGAATCGTTAACAACTTTCATGAGAATTTTGGTTAGGGTTTTGTTAGAAGATTCGGCTTGACCATTTTCTTGTGGATAGTAAGGTGATGAGAAGCTAAGTTTGATACCAAAGTTGTCACAAAGGTCTTGTAACAACTTATTTTTGAAATATTTTCCATTATCTGTTATCAGGCGATGAGGAACACCAAAACGACAGATAATGTGATGGTTAATGAATTCTAAATTTTTTTCTTTTTTGGTTGAAATGAGTGGAATGGCTTCCACCCATTTAGTGTAATATTCGGTTGCTGTGATTATCCAACAGTGACATTGCGAAGAGGGTGGGTGAATCTCACTAATAAGGTCTAAACCACATTGTGAGAAAGGCCAAAGATCTCGTGCGACCTGTAGCAGATGACTAGGAGTATGTTGAAGATTGGCATGTTGTTGACACATAACACAACGCTTAACATATTCATAGCAGTCGTTATTAAGAGTAGGCCAATAATAGCCTAGGCGAAGGATCCGTTTGGCCATGGCAAGGCCACTAAAATGTCCACCACAAATACCGTCATAGACTTGTTGGATGGTATAGGTGACCTCCGCGCCGGTTAGACATCGAAGGAGGATGCCATCGAAGCCATGTTTATAGAGGAGTCCCCCCATGATGACATAATGAGAAACACTTTTAAGAAAAACACGTTTGCCGTTACTAGTAAGGTCAGGTTGGGAGAACAGAGGTTGTAAGGTAGTCGTGAAATTGGTGATACCAGGTATCCTGCGAATTAGCAGACACATTATTTATCATACAAACATCTGGGGCTGAGTAAGATGGGGGCAAAGAGTTGTTGGACCAAGACAAATATGTTAGAGTCAGTTGGTGATGGTAGGAATTTGCGAGGCTAAGCAAGCCATAGTATCCACAAATTTTTTAGTTGAGCGGGGAATGGTTTGGATAGAATAATGAGTAAATAAGGTCAAAAGTGAATCCATGTAGTTTTTTTACTTTTGAAGTTCCTCATTTTTACATTGGCAGATGCCCATAACTTGATTGAGTACCAATTGAGAGTCACTGAAAATGTTAATAGATTTTACTCCTAAGTGTAATGCAACCTGGAGATCCAAAACAAGGGCCTTGTATTCTGTTGTATTATTAGTGTAGGGGAAATTGAGCCAGAATGAAAGAGGCATAGGCTCAGCGTCAAGAGGAATGAGAACAACGCTGGCCCCTCCATCGCGCTGGCATTCGGATCCATCGAAGAAGAGGGTCATTGGATACGAATCCTCACTAAGTGAAAGAGTGGCGATGAGTTCGTCGGGGGAAAGTAAAATTGGTAAATTGTTCCCCAGGTAAAGGGGCTTCCGCGAGTTGGTCTGCAATAGTTTGTCCTTTGATTGATTTCTAGTGTATAAATTCAAGGTTGAGGTCGGAAAGGAGCATAAGCCATCGGGTGATGCGTTGGTTTAGATGAGGTTTGACATACATATAATGTATGGGGTCCGCGTTGGTGATGACAAAAGTTTTGTGATTCAGGAGGTAATGTCGGAGTTTGGTGGCCACGAATGATAGGGCTAGGCACAAATTTTCTACATGTGTATAACCAAGTCTCGTAATCCACTAGATTACGACTTATGTAATAAACGGATTGTTCACGATGCTCGGAGTCACGATGTGCGAGCATGGCTCCTACTGCATGGTCAGTGGTAGAAAGGTAAAGGTAGAAAGGGTGATCATCTTGAGGTGGGATAAGCACGGGTGGCTGCAAGAGATAGGCTTTAAGAGCCTCAAAGGCCTGGTGGCACTCTTCGCTCCATTGAAAGACAATGTCCTTTTTTAAGGAGATGATGGAAAGGTTGACATCGATCCAAGAGTTGTGAGATGAAACGCCAGATAGATTAGAGTTTTCCCTACAAACTATGTAATTGTTTGAGGTTAGTGGGTGGGGGGCATTTCTAGGATAGCTTTGACTTTAGCTGGATCGACCTCGATGCCACACAAAGAGACAATAAAACTGAGGATTTTTCCCGAAAGGACACCAAAGACCCATTTCTTTGGTTGAAGATGAACACAATATTGTAACAGGTGATCAAAAATAATTGTTAAAACATCAAGATGTTCACTGCGATGTTTAGATTTGCCAAGAAGATCATTGACATAATCCTGCCAAGAAGATCATCGACATAATCCTCAAGGATAGTGTGCATAATGTCATGAAAAATGTAAGTCATAGCCCGCTGATAGGTCGCACCAGCATTCTTAAGGCCAAATGGCATGACAGGATAACAGAAGGTTCCCCAAGGAGTTATGAAGGTGGTTTTATATTGATCGGCCGGGGCTACCAAAATTTTGATTGTATCCCGAGAAGCCATCCATGAGAGAAAGCATCTCATGGCCCGCAGTGAGATCAAAAAGTTGATCAATACTTGGTAGGGAGAAGTCATCCTTTGGGCAAGCGAGGTTAAGGTCCTGGAAATCCGAACATATCCGAAGTCCCCCCGTTTTCTTTAGTAACAAGTACGATGTTAGAAATCCATTTAGGATAGTCAATAGGTAAGATGAATGAAACAGAAAGGAGTCATTGAAGCTCTTCTTTGACCAAGAGGGAAATGTGTGGATGCATTTTTCTCAGTTTCTGTTTAATTGGTTTGGAATCAAGTTTTAGGGTAATGTTATGGACAGCAATGTCAGGATCAATTCTTGGCATGTCAGCGTAGGACCAAGCGAAAGCTTGGTTGTGGGTATGGAGGAAGGTAGCGAAGGAAGCTTTTTCTGATGCATTAAGAGATTGTCTGATCTTCTCAATGTGAGGATTGTCCTCTGTGTGGATGTTGAATTCTATAGTTGACTCATTCAACATGGTTTGAGTGACAGATGGTAAAGCGCATTGAATATAAGAGTCGTTCGTACCAAGGTAAGTGAGGATGGAGTCGTCATACTAGCACTCAACAACATTAATTGAAGGCGAGTTTTCTTCGATCATGTCTAGATACAGAAGGGGAAGAGAAGACGGGTCTTCATTATCGCGTTGATAAGTGAGAGGACCCAGGAAGATAGGGTTTATGAAAAAAAAAATGATTAGGAGGGATAGATTCAGGGGTCTATCAACTCTGTGGGTGATGATGGAAAAATGGGTGATGATGGTTCGGAAGGGGTGACTTCATCATCTTCCTAGATACAACGGATGTGCGGTGTTTTTGGTGTAGGTGGTTCAGAGAATCCAAGACCATGACAATCTTTGTGTTTGCGTGTAGTTACAGGAATGATCGTATGTAGGCCTTGTTCATAAAGACCGAAACCAAAGCCCTTCCAAGCACAACGCGTCAGGAAAGTGAGGGCGAAACGACGATTAGTTAGATATTGAAAATCAGATTGGAAGGGAACCGCACCAATGGGAGGTTCAGGGGTGACAGAGGGTGTATCAACACCCCCATATGTTAGGTTGGTGTGGTAATTAGGTGGTCCGTAGGGGATTACTTCACCCACACGACGGTCGTAGGTAGGATGCACATGTAACTGTCCATACTCCTGTGGGGTATGGAAAGTGCTAACATTATATAGGCGATACTCCCCTAGCGTAAGGTGTTGAAATACATCAACTAAGGGATCTGAGGTTGGGATGTTGTCCGCGGGAAAGGAAGTGGTATTTGTGGCGGTGGTTTCATTGTTTGAAGGTGTAGGTGTGATTGAGATAGATGGTTGAGGTGTGGTCGAAGTAGATGGTTGGGTTGGATGAATGGGTGTCTTGACTGGTACAAGCACATCATTAGGGTGATATAACATATTGCAAGTTTTGAAGGGGAGATCGTCAAATTTTATGGTGTAGGACTTCCCCTCATACTTGAATTTTATGCATCTATGTAAGGTGGAGGGAACCGCATCCCATAGCCCGGATCCAAGGGTGGCCTAACAACATGTTGTATTGGAATTCACCCTCAAGGACATAGAAGAGTTTGGGTTAGGTACGTGGCCCTACACGAATGTTAAGGATCACAGTGCCTAAGGTTGAAGTAATAGCATCGTTGAATGAACGCAACATTGTGGGGTTGGTACACATGTAGCTAGAGGGGATATTCATTTTTTGGAAGGCTTTGGAAGAGATTATGTTTAGGCTAGTGCCCCCATCAATCATAACATGACGTACCCGGATGTCCCAGACGTAAGCTGAGATGAAAAGAGCGGGGGTCAGGATCTTCTGCACCAAAGTCAATAATTTCGTCTTCAGAGAAACTGACAGCAGCGGTTTGCTGTACAGGGACGAAAGTGGTAGATTGTTTGGTAAGAGAAGCAATGTGGTTGGGTGTTAAGATGGAGGTAACGGGCAAGGTTTCGTTAGGTAAGACCTCTATCCCTTGAAGGATTTCAACGAGAGATTGTCGATGAGATTCAGAGGTTTGAATGAGATCATACAGTGTCATTTTTACAGGTGATTGGTGAAGTTGTTTGATCATGGTTTGGTGAGCAACTCCATCAGAGACGGGGTAGGCAGGTCCACGAATAACCACTTTAGGTGGTGGTGCGATCGGGATGGTGGATGGAGAAAGAGAGGCTGCAAGTGTGCTTTCTTTAGCATTCCCATTGTTTTTCTGCCCTCGAGTAGCAACACAAATCATGTTAATCTCGTGAACATGAGAAGAGGAAGACGGTAGGGATAAGTCATTGTCTTTGGGAGGTGGGGTTGTAATAATGATAGATCTTGGTGAGGCGGGGATGGGTGGTATAGGAGAGGGGACTGAAGCTAAAGGTTTCTCCCTTCGTAAGTTGTATTTCTTAACCTTTCTATCCGAGAGAGGTGACTGATGAAGTATGGCTCTCAAGGCTTTGCATCCCTCTACATCATGTCCTAGTGTGCTGGTGGTAAGCGCAGATTTTAGACTCATCATAACCTATAGGTCAAGGTTTAGATGGATCACAGGGTCTAAGTGGGGGGTAGGGAAATGGTCGCATTCTCCACCAACATATCAAGGATCTTGGCGTAATATCCTTTGAGCGGGTCAAAGTCAGAGGAAGATGAGGCTATTGATTAGGTGGGTTTTGGTAATGTTTGGGAATGGTTGGTTCGTACGGGTGGTGGCTTGGACAAGGGGTTTTGATAATTGGATTTAACTAAGCGTGGATTCTTCGGTGCAGAAGTTATGTTTAGCTAGTTAGATGATGAGGCCACAGATGATGTGGTAGCAGGAAACAACCACAGAGAAAGAGGAGTGACAGAAAACAAATCCTTTGATGATGGAGGTTGTTTAGGGTTGATAGGTGGACAGGAGCTCTGTATGGGTGTAGAAGGTGCAGGTCATTTTAAAGAAAACGTAGGAGGTATGATGTATTGAGGCAAGGTGGAGGGGTGAGGTCCCAATATAGAAGGTAGGTGTGACAGTGAGGGTTTGAGTTGTGACAGAGGCAGGGATTGGACTTGAGGGAATTGGGTTTATCTCCTAGGTGGATGGACGGCTTTATTTTTGGATAAATCTAACCATTTAGGTGGGTGTGTTAGGTTGGGTATTGGTGAAGTCCCAAGCATAGGGGAAGGTTTGGTTAGGTTAATAGAGGTGGATGAGGTATCCGGTGAGGATGAGGACATAGGTATTTTGAGATTTTGTAAACACCTTGGGTATATGGTAGAGGTGTCTGGATTGGTCATCTGCATTTGAGTAGAGCATGGTGTACTCAAACGCTCCCATAGGATTCGTCTATCTTTTGAGGGATGACAATATTCACGTGTGAATAGGAACTTTTGTATGGAAGAGAGGTGGGTTGTGATTCCGGTCCACTATGGGTGTGATACAGGGGGTAAATAAGTCACTATATCAATGGGTGTTAAGAGGTCAACCGGTCGCTGAAAAGATTTAGGCGATGAAGAACTAATAGGTAGGAGGGCATGTTTGAGGGAATCCATCATGATTAAAGAATTTGGTGATGTTGGTTCGAGAGGTTTCTCTTCTAAGGATGACAGAAAAAGTGGTGAGCCTTCCTCTTGTACAACAAGAGTGGTAGAAGGAGATGTTTGGGAAATAGATAAGTTAGATAACATCCTCTCACAGTCTTGCAGGGATGTGGTGTAAGAAGGTTCATCTATGAGAGGAGAACTCTGGGTGGTTAATTCCTTTATGGGTAAAGGAATGGCAAGAATTTCATCTTGTCTTAATGGTGGTGAAGGGGGTTCGGGTCCCTGTGTTAGTGAAGAGGCTTGATTCAAAATTTTCTTGATAGAAGCTTTTGGTTGGGAGTCGAAGACCGCATGAATTTCATGAATACTCTCCTCAGCTAAGATATCTTGGTTTATGTTACTGTTAGATGAGTGGTTCGGGAATGGTTTGTTGAAGATTTTCAAATTTCGGTTAGCAGAGGCATTAGGATTATCGAGGGTTATATCCCCTGCATCAACCATTTCATGCACTATATTTTTCAACATCTTACAGTTTTCATGACTGTGTCCCTTCACGCGGTGAAAGTTACAGAAGTCATTTTCTTTGTACCAAGAAGGTATAGCATGGGTGGAATCAAACCCGGAGTGAGGTTTAACAGGAGGAAAGGTGATAGCTCCTACTTTGAGCAATTTTTCCAAGATGACACCATAAGTTTCTCCCAAGGCCCAAGGGAGTGTAATTGATGGGCTCAGCTTTATACTTATAGGTGGTTTTTGGCGGAGTATTAGACGGTGCTTGGGATTTGACCATCACCGCGTGTACAGCTCCTTTTGATTTCGAAGTAGTCGATGCGTGAGAATTGGTGGTGTTGGGTTTGTTGGTGGAGTCTTGGGTTCAGAAATTAGGGTTTTTGTTGTGCAAACCGCAATTTCTCTTCCTCTAAGGCTTGAATCTCTAGTTTCTGAGCCATAGTAAAGGCCTCATCAAAGGTACAGAAAGTTTGAATTTGGAGGGTAGGAGAAATGTGATTTAGTGCAGGCCCGCGTAAAGAGTTTCGATGAGTTTGACCTGAGGCAAGGCATAGGTAAGTTGGTTGATGAGGCCCCGCCATCGTCCAACAAAATCTGCAATAGATTCGTCTTCAAATTGTCGAACGGAATAGAGGTCGGTGATAGATAATTTCTTAGCAATATTAATGGAGAAATGATCCAAGAAAGATTGGGCTAATTGGTTAAAAGAGAAGATTGAGTGCTGGGTTAAAGCACTGTACCACTCCAGGGCGGGTCCTGATAAGGACATGGGAAAGGTGCGGAGTAATAAGGCATCGTCATGAGCAATCAGATAGCAGGCATGTCTAAATGACCGCAAGTGTTGTTGAGGATCCTCCTTACTATTAAAACGAGTAAATTTTGGTAATTCCCATTGAGGAGGATATGAATGAAGGGGGACAGAAGGATGAGTAGGCTCCCGACAAACTTTTTCGTATGTCAGGGTGCTACATCTTCCTGAAATAGAAGCCTGCAGATTTTGCATCTTGTCCATCATTTGTTTGATGAAATCAGTGGTTGGATGAGATGATGGTGTGGTTGTTGTAAAAGGAGGAGGGTTGGGCCAAGGGCCGCCACTAGACGATGGTGGGGCTAAATGTTGATAAGGTATTGAGGATGAATATGTTGAGGCAACTGAATAAGGATGTCCTATATAAGGTGTTGAAGCCACCAGGATAAGTGTGTGGAAATGAAAAGGTGGGCGGAGCTTGAGAAGGAAAGCTCGTGTGGATAGATGGTAGAGAGCAAGTTACGAAAGGGGCAGTCTGCGAGAGAGACGAGGTAGGATCAGTCGGCGGTAATGATATGTGGGGCCCCAGATTAACCAAAGGAAAGCCAATTTATGCCGTATGAACCTCTGAAGCCACTGAGTTGGGAGATGGGGCTAAGGATGAAGAAGGTAAGGCGGAGTTATTAGGTGGAGAAGGAGCTAAATGAGCAGCTATACTAATAGGCATACCCACGAGAAGTTGACCGTCGGGTGTACAGTTAGGGGTATGAGACAAATAGTATTGTACAATGCACTAGGATTAGCATCCAAAAATTTCACAAATTCCTTATCTCCTATAGGGATTTTGGGAACCTCACTGGTGTCTGTAGGATTCCCCATAGGATGTGAAGGGGGTGATTCAGGCAAAGGCACAGAGCAGGCATGTAAAACCATGGCTGTGGCTTGTTTCTGAGTGATAACAACCATGGACAAGAGTACACAGCAGGGATTCAATCTATCAGGAACAGAAACAACAACTAAATGTTGAAATTGGTAGGTTGTTGGTTTATCAGGAACTATGAAAAATAGTAACCGATATCGGTCGGATAACTGATGTTGGTAAGACTTTAGCTGGCGTCGGTCAGTTAACCGATGTCGGTAGAATAGGACTGGTGTAAGAAGCTGTAAGAAGTTGCTGATTTGGGGTTAACAAAGCTTAGTATGCCTACCAAACTATTCTAAAGTGATCACTGAAACAGTGTATGATAGAGAAATAGAACTAAAAATAAGCAAGATGCACAAGCAAATCAAGAGACTAACCCTAGGATTAGTTTTAATTATTGTGAGCTTATGACTTAGACGTCAAGATGATGTCAGTCCTAAACAAAATACCTAAGGGAGATGTCAAGTTTGTTTTGGCTTATCAGGTTAGCTCAATCAGGCGGAGGAATACCACGGAAAAGGTGGGATGTTTGAGCTGTTGTGTTGATTATGATGTGATTTGGTATGTGTTGTGTAGTGAAAGTAAGATTAATTTCTTGTCAATACCGTGGATATCACCCCCACTTGTACGACCTATTACTTAATCTACGTTCACTAGAATTAAAAACAGCAAGCAAACATGTGATGCACGTGTTTTAAAACCCAAATAAAAAATGATATTCAATGAAGCAAAGGAGATGACTTTCACTAATGCAAAGATGTGAAAGCAAGACAAATTATTTTACCAAAATGACAAAATATTTTGTGAATACTTAGCAGAAAACAAACAGCAAGTATGCTCCCTATATGAAAGGAAACAAGAAAGAAAGAAACCCGAAATGGGTCCCACCGGGCATGCCAAAATGTTTCACACAGAATGTTTCAGTTCCTAGAATAGAGTAGCTTCTATCATTTCATTCTCTTGACAAACAGATAATGGTTAGGGCTAGGAGGAATGCCTGTTGAATGTTGGGAGGGTGTGCGCATACCGTAGAGAGAGATCAAATCGATTGCGAAGAGCTCCTTTTTGTCTAGGAAGGATTGCCTGTGAATAAGAATGCAAGACCACCAGATTATAGTTAGACAATAAATGAGGGAACTTCCTTAGGCCCAGGAAATGTTAGACTTCCTTTCAAAGGTGGTCAGTTCCCCTCTTAATACGAATTAACACAAATTCTAACAAAGAAGTTATTGCAAAATTACAAATTAATTACCTCGTTAACAAGTAATAGAGGAAAGTCTAGTTTTGGTTTGAGTCACAGTGACCGATGCCGGTCACTGTACAACCAGTACCAGTTTCTAATAACTGATATCGGTAGGGGCAGTGATTTAGGGACTTTTAATGAAGATTGGCTATAGGGTGGCTATGGTGTTCATTAGGCTGGTAAATGATTAGGGGTAGGCAATGGGGTAATGGAGAAGACTCAGAGAGTATGGGGGCTATTCTTGGGGCAATGTAAGGGTAGAGAAATGACAGTTAGATGTAGGGTGTTTCCGGGTAGTAGATCTAGGAGTAAACTTATAATTAGTGTGATTCAGAAGTCCAAGAAATGTTATTAAAAGAACGTACAAGACACTATTTACTAGTTCCTGATGAAGATACAGGTCCAAGGACTGTGATGACGAAGGCAGGGCTTAGATGGGATGATCTGACAATCAAAGATGAGCTATCCTCTCTCCCAATGCTTGGATGAGTATCGCTGTGCTCTAGTTACTCAGTTGCAGTCTTGGGCTCGATGTCCTTCTCTACAAACTCTTCTCTTTTCTTCACTTGTCTCTGCTCTGTCAAGTGAATTTCGGATCTTTCAAAATGACTTCCGGTCCTTTGTTTTTTGGTTGGGGGAGGTCATTTACAGGGAACCGATGGCGGTTACGTAACCGACGGCGGTCGAGTAGGAACCGATGTCGGTTAAGTCAAAGTGGGCTATTTTTAGTAAAATCAGCCAACTTTCCCTCCTTTTCTCCTGAGGGATTAGTTGTGGGCTTGGTCAAGTCATTATTAGGTTGGTTTTGGTGCGGGTGAGGAGTAATTAGTCATGGGTGTGGATGTGGACCAAGTTATAGGTTTTAATTAGGTTAGTTTAGGGTTAGGGCTAGGTCATGATGAGGTGGCCTGAAATGAGGTGGCAAGTTTGGAGATGTGGATTTATTAATTATAAGGTAATTAATAAATAATTGTGCAAGGTTTAGGTGGTGAGGTTAGGTTCCGAAATGAGATGCGGGGCATAAGGTGTCGTAAGACAAAAATTTGGTGTCTACAAGAAGAGAAGATGGAGGAAGAGGAAAGGGGAAAAGTGGAAGATGGGGAAGGACATACGACCAAAGGGATGGTCGTTTGAGCCACACGAGGAGGAGAAGGAGGAGAGAGAGAAGGGATAGAAAGGATCTCAACAGTTGTAGTAGTGGTAACATCCTGAGTGGATGTGCCCATCAGAACATCTTCAGCCACTTCTTTCTCTGGTGATAACAGGCTTACCACCTGTTCTTGTGCAGTGGAAGAGGGAATCTTAGGAGCCTCTTCTCGAGCAGAGATTGACTCGCCATCTTTACCTTTGCATTTTACTTTTGGCAGATTTTTTGGTCTGGTAGGTGCGTTTCCCAATGGGGACGTAGTGAAATCGACCCTGAGGTAGATGAGGCCATTCATCCTGCACCAGTGTTCTGTCTGCCGCAGAGTTTCTTTGACCATTTCTTCAATGGTCTGGGGTGCTTTGGTTTTGTCAATTGCAGTAAACGTCTATTTGTCCCCATCCGTGTCAAGATACACCTTATCAACTTCTTGATCGATAGTTTGATAACCTTTTGGGACAATGGCCACGCCATACTGAATGATCTCTACTAGGGCCAGGCAGGAATGATCTTTCCTTCTAACCTTGACCTCATGATACAGGTCGATATAGATGTCCTCGATCTGTGGAAGGTGGATAGTATCTGAGTTTTTCCCTAGGAAGGAAATTTCTTGGATCGAAAGTGGGCCTTGCCGGGAAGTTGTGCTTCAGATTGAGAAGTTCTAGCTCGGCAACCATTTCCCAGGCTTTATGATGAGAAACACAGGTGTATTTGCCCATTGTGAGGGGGAAAGGAGATCCACTCTTCTTCCTCTTCAGGCACTTCTCATGATACGTTACGAGCTGTCTAGATAGCTCCAACAGGATCATTTTGGGGAAGGCATATCTCAATAATTTGGTGGGCTCACCCAGGAAATTAGCTACCCTGAGTTAGGTGAAGGTGGGGAATTGTGTGAATAATGCCCCCCACTTCTCCGTTGCTAGCGAAAATGCTCTTGGTCATTCGACCATGAGTCATGTTTGACCTCAAAAGGCAGACGACGTTGTAGAAGAAAGCAGTCGTTAATCTTAGTGAACTGTGAGATGTTGTTCTCCAGCTTCAGCTCTGGGTAGTACTCGTATATTCTCACTTGGGGCCAAACCCAACATCGGCTCAAAGCTGGATAGTCCCTTTCCGAGGCTGCGACATAAACTACATAGGAGTTCATGTAGAACCTCCCCGTTGTGGTGAGATGTTGGAGTTACTCGGATATGGTACTGCTTATTATCTCCACCCACTCGAAGCGTTGATCAGGTACATTCTTGCTCATGTTCTCTAGGTACCTAAGCATCCACTTATAAAAGTAATGGGCATCAGAAAGCCCAAATACTCTACTCAGGAATGTGATAGTATCGCTCAGTTCCTCGGAGAAATCACTTCGGTGAATAACCTGTGGCCATCTAGTTACCACCTTCTTGTTCTTCAGGTACACCTCATTCATCAGCTGCATGCATTGGTCTTCATTTTCCTCCCAAGCCTTGGTGCAGTCTTCTTGGCTTACGGCCACAAAGTGCTGGTGGTGAGGAATGCCAACCATGATTTCGAAGTGTCGGGCGGTAAGGTTGATCACGACTTTTCCCTTTTCATTTTGGACACACCTCATGTCTTTGTTGTAGCAGTGGGCCACTACCATCATGAATTCATTGTTCACTGCACTGACGGGGATCCCCTCAGCAAAGTGCAGTCGACTGCCTACTAGTTTGTCCATCTAGGGGCTCCCTGTGACCCTCCTGGTTCTGGCCCAGAAATCTTCCATATCGATGTGACCGAGCTATGAGTCTCTTATATCCAGGTCACATTCTGCCTGGGACTCAAGCATTCTGACCCTTTGGTACTTGTACTTCATTTCTTCTTTTGTAAGCTTTGCTTTACCCTTAGACTTGGTTGGTCTCTTGCTTGCTGTAGACATATGTGGATTTGAACTCAATTGCTGATCTAGAATATATAGAATGTGAGAGACGGAGCGGAGTCCAAGAACGTGACACGAGGACGACAGGTGTGCTGACAGGTGCAGAGGAAAAAGCTATCACGTGTTTTCTGACTAGTGAAAGTGACAGGGCAGATGTGCCTATATATAGGCAAAGGTGCAATAAATGCGCCAACCACTTTTTCAAGTGGCGCATCAAAACTCTTGTCGACATGTAAAACGGTGTGCCCTTTGGTGCAGATAAACGCGTGTCAACACAGAGATACTTTCCCCTTTGGCGTAATTTTAAGACTGTCAACACTCTTCTTCATGTGCCCTTTAGCGCACCAAAACATGACACAACAATTAATATGTCAATACGAAGGCACATGCACCTTGGCGCACACAAGAATGGCACATCATGGGAAGGCGCACCAAAACATGTGTCGACGCGTCAAACGGTGCGCTAAAGGAAATGAAGGGGGTGCAGATTTACTCTATGTAACACATATAAAAGGTGCGCCGGGCCAAAAGGGATCAAAAAGGCTAAGTTTGGAAAACTAGATTTCCCGGAAAGGGATTTTGCAACGTTCCGAATGCAGAGGGGTCCCCGACGAGGGACCAGGACAAAATTTGGTATGGTTACCTATAAAATTTCCCTCGTCAATTTTACAGGATAACACTCCCCCACACTTCCACCCTCTTACACAGCTCCTTCCTCCTTTTTGAATCCACCGCCCCTTTATAAAACAACAAAAAAATTATTTGTGTTTCAAACAAAAAAACAAAGAAAATGTTTAATGTGATTTTATAAATCTGCGATCAATACAATAGGAAATCAAATAACTCCATAGTTCTTCCTACAACCTGCAAGTAAGAAAATAAAACAAAATTAAGAAAAAGAATGAAAAGAAAGAGAGGGGAAATAAGAAAGAAATTCAAATGAAAGGAAAAGGAAAAGATAAGGAAACATAGGTCATAGTTAGGGAAAAGGGGAGATCAAGGGTTAAGATTGATTTAATCCTAGGGTCCTTAAGTGACCCTCTACACTTTTGAATATGAGAAATATTGTGGGAATGTGATTTAATTTAAAAGGGGTGTGGGCCAACAAAAGAAAAATTTAATTAAAAAAAAGGGGGTTAGACTAAATAAATGTTAACAAGGGAGATGTAGATTGTTTTTTTATTTCGTGACTATAGTTAAATTAAGAAGAATAAATAGTTAAGTCATTAATGGAATAGTCCTTATTTTAGTTTTGGGTAATTACATTTATAATAAAATTAAATAGTAGCGGGAACCAGTTAAACAAACATTAGCATTTGTCGTTCATCTTATTTTAAATAATAATAATAATAAAAAAATTACTTAAAATTTTAGTTGCTTTTGGTTTTGTTTTTTTGTGTCCCGAGGCGGGGCATTACAATAATTTGTGGGTGCTACAGTATCAAATGAGGTGAAGGTATATAACATACCTTTTACCGTAGGAAATGGCGTTGGCCATGGGGGAATATAACACAAACACCATCACCCACAGGTGATAATGTCAACCATAGGTGATAAAAATAGGTAATGAGTCGTGAAAAGTAAAAGTAGTGTGTCGTAAATCATGGATGTGGATAAAAAAGGTGCAAAGTGGCGAGGCGCAAGTAAAAATTTTTGAATGTGATGTGCCAGAGATCTAGGAGGACAAGGATAACTAGTGTAATGAAAATTAAGGCTAAGACAAAATAACGATGTTCTCTTTGTTTACTGTCTCTAACCCATAATGGTTACATGAATAACCATTCCCCATTCAAGGTAGGCCCGTTAAGGAACCCGCTCTAAAAATAAATGCATTAATGACCCTTATATACATAAAGGAAATTCTTAGTAACAATTATGAAAGATTAAAATTAAAAATTAGCTATATAGAAGGAGCCACATCATGATTCGGGGTGTTGGAAACCGAAGATGGGTTGTTTTAAAAAAGAGGGGAGAAAGATTCCAAAGCAGAATTTGAAGGAGCAAAAATAGTGAGGTGTTTATGCAGAGAGTCATTCCACTGAGCTGGTTTATTGCCTTTGTGTCTAGAGTGCCCTCAATCTGCAATGAGGTGACCCATATCAAAGAAACAATCACAATGAAAAAGGTAAACCTTCATAGTTTAGACTTTGAGCCCAGGTCCTACTACTGATTTGAATATTAATCTCAGGGGGAAGGTCTTGAGAAAAGGTCAATGTCCACCAAGATATGGGAAAAAATGGTATGCAAGTGTTGGGTGGATCCCATATCTAATTTGACAAATGCCCCTAACTGGTTTGCAATTGCTTCAAAACAATGGTCATTCTAGAATTGAGTGGGTCTAGACCTTGGAGTCTAACCTAAATAGGTTGGGATTTGAATGAGTCTTTTGAAGGGTCAAACGAAGAGTAGTAAGGTTTAACCATGAGGCCATGCTCCCTCAAAACCCAATTTTCAAAGTATAAAAAGAAAAATAAAGAATTAAAAAATAGTCACTAAAAGGTTCTAAAAAAATTGTATAAAAAACTAGATGATTTTACCTTACTTACCATCATATGGTTTTTAATAATGCTTAACAATGCTTAACAATGGGAGGAGGCGAGGGAGAGTAAGGGGCGTTCACGACAAAAAATAGGAGTATTTCTTAACATTTTAGCTCTTGGACTCACTTATGATTAACGATTTTCAATAAAACTTAATAGTTTAGAAACTATAGTCGAAATGTTAGAATTCATGTTTTTATAGCATCTTCAAATTTCGAGTGTAGCCATATCAAATAATACGTACAAGTTACAATTTCTCATTTTTCAGAAAAAAACGACATCCACTTAAGACTCCTTTTTGGCCCCATCTCCCTGCACTCGCACACTATAAATTTCAAATTGCACATTGAAAAACTATAATGATTACATATTTCTTAGAGCATATAATACCAATCTTATACGAAATCACAACGTAGGAAAAACAATCTTTAATTCTATTGGGAGAGGAAATGAAACTAGCTAATTGCTCTACACATAGAATACATCAAACTCACTATCTTAAAAGAAACAAGACTCTATTTTTTTACAAATAAGGCCTAACCAAGTATTGATGTAGGTATCGATTAAATGTCGAATCTCCTAGCTGTAATACCTTATCAATGTTGCTTACCCATTGAATTCATTTGAAAATTAAATGTCAAAAATATCCAAACAAAAACAAGAATCTAGTGAGGGAAAATATATTTTTAAATGAATGTGTTGGTTTGGTTGTATTTCAACACATTAGGGAAGTTCGTATTATGCACATCTAGATACGAATATTATGTCTTTTACTTATCCTAATCTAGATATGAATCTTTCGTTCTTTCCTTGTAAATGACACACAATTTCATTGGCGCATTGAAAATGTAAATGGTTTGTTTTTTCTTTCGTATCCTATAATTTCTGTTATAGGAAACGATAAATTCAGTAAGAGCCCGGCATGTATGGCCGGCAGGCTGTTCTTCGTCTTGTTATTAAAAATAATGGATATTTCGGATTTGGAATGGGATAACCCAACCATATCCATATTAATATTTACATTTATTATTTCAAATCAACAAACATTTTGAATCCTCATTTTTATCTCTATAAATAGCATCTAGGCTCTGCTCCTCACTAACAACATAAGAAGAAGGGAGAAGAAATATTATAGAGATATAAGAAAAGATGGTGGCAGGAATTATAAGTATAGAAATTGAGTCTCGAGTGGAGGCAAAGAGGCTGTGGAATGCGGTGGTGAAAGACCGTGATCTGGTCGCAAGGGAAATGCCAGAGATATGTGAAGGCGTTACTTTACTTGAAGGGGAGGGAGGGGTTGGCAGCATCAAGCAAATCAACTTCACGCCTGGTATGTATGTATGCTTACACTCCATATTATCCTTGCACCATTTGTAAATAATCATATGAAATTCGTGTTAATGCAGCCAACAAGTATTATAGCTATGTGAAGGAGCGTGTGGAGGAAGTTGATGAGGGGAAGTTTGTTTACCGTTCAGCCACGTGGAAGGCGGAGAGATTGGCAAGAAATTGTCATATGCAAAATTCAGTGTGAAAGTGAGCCCTAAAAGTGGTGGTGGATGCATTGTGAGTCATACGTGCGAGTATGACACTCTCCCTGGTGTTCCTCACGACGAACATCAAATTGAAGAGATGAAAGCACAGAGCACCGCTTTCTTTAACAAGTTGGAGGCGTATATCATCTCCAACCCAGCGTTATACAACGATTAAAAAACGTTTCCACCCATGCATAATTGTCGATGGTAGTAGACCCGTCTTTCATTGCTTTGTTATTTTAACTTTTCATATCAAAACGGAATAAGACAAACCAATTTCTCAAACTATAATAAAGACTAGATATTAAAAAATGTCACTTCATCATACTCTTTTCAGTCATTTTTCTAAAACTACTATTTCCTTGTTAATGCTATCACATTTTACATGCATATCTATCAGGAAATTGTAAGTACAAATTCAAAAATAGTAATTTTTCCATGATGTTCATACCATGTTTGAATATCAAACTCTATGAAAATTGGAAATAATTTCATATCTATGTCAAAATTATAAAATATATAAAATTGAAGATAAATAAATGAAATTACAAAAAATATTGAACAAATTACATAAATATGTAAACTAGAAATATTCGACAAGCTTTTGTAAATTATTTAATTTTAATTTTCTTATTAATGATAAAACAAATTTTACTAGGAGCCATACCCACAAACAAAAAATCTTGAAGCCTAGATACATCGATGAAAAACAAAAACATGCTGTAAGGCATCATCAAAAGAACAACACCTTTGCAGCACAAACTCCAAATAAATGCAGTCAACCCAAAGCCGAAGATTGTGATATGAGAGTCATATGACATGGGATTGAGTGTAATTTAAAAGAGACTCTTTTCTTATTCTATAAAACCATCACCTTGTTAATCTTGACACCAGAGACAGGATCACACTAGAGAAGAATGTCAAAAGAGGAAATAGGTCGAAAAAGATTCCTTGCAAAAGAAGAGAGGGTTACCCTCTCCTTGAATGCATTAGTAAAGGCCTATGGAATATGAGTCTTCACTTCAATAAGAGGCATATGAGAGGGCATCAGAATATGGGAGAGATCTCCCGAGAAGGGGTCCATTTAGAAGTAGAAGAAGGAACAAGATGAGTAGAGAAATTAATGGTAAAGTGTGAGGGGAGAGAATCCACCCACCAAGAAGGATTTCTCTCCTTTTATTTCTCTAGAGAAACCACAATCATTCATCATGTGTCCTATTTCAAAACACCTATGACAATGAAAATTCAATATTTCATAGTCCAATCTTTGGTTCCACGTTCTATCTCCAATTAACATATTTATGTTCTTGGGGAGGTCTACGGAGATGTCTAAATCCACTAAAATACTGCCATAGGTAGCATGCAACATCAGGATGGTTGGAACATCAGTTTTTTCAAACGCCCCAAACTTATTTACAATGGATTCAATGAAATATTTGTCCCAACATTGTAGGGGAAGGCCCATGAGTCTTACCTAGATAGGCATTATGTCAAATGAATCCTTCAATAGATCAAAGAAGGGGTATGAAGGTTTAGCCATGAGACCATACTTGTGATGCCCACAATTTCCCGACTCAAAACCTAACTATTATGCTAGTAAAAGGGGTAAAATAAATAAATTAAACGTTTCATAGAAACACGAGTGATTGTCTAATTTCGAAATCCAAACAAACAACTAGCTGATTGATATGCTAACCAAAGGAATTTCCTTTGGGACCCAGTCCTTATTATTTTGTGATAATGGCGAATTAGGTTTGTTATGATCCTTTCCTCTAAAGGGTAAACAAAACGTGAATGAGTGAAAGATTAATTTACCCTTAATTTTAAAAAATTGTATGAGGGCGGTATAAGATAGGTAAACATCTTGGTATGCATCCTAAGGTTCTATTTAAATCATCTAAGGAAACAAATTTTTTATATTCATAAAATACTAATAAAGTCCAAGATAAAAGTATAGCCTAGGTATTAATTGGGTCATTTACAGATTAATTAGGTTTAAATCTATATTATTTTTTAAATGAAATTATCTAATAACAAGATAAAAATATTATCAAATTACATTTATAAAGAACCCTAAGTCCAACTTTGTGTTAAATGAAACCCAACTTAGCTCAAATAACTCCCACCTAAATGCATATCCTAAAAATGATTTAAGACCATTGGATTAAAATAACCCACAACCTAGATCTTTAGGGTTCCCTAAGAAAACCCTAATCCTCTTAACTTACCCATATATTTTCTCTCTTCAATTTTTTTTTTCCATTACTCATTTCATTTCTTTCATCCCATTGTATTTGCAGGTTGAAGTTGTGTTATGGAGGAGGTAATATAGGGATACACACAAACACAGATGTGTGTGTGTGTGTGTGTGTGTGTGTGTGTGTGTGTAACGCCCAAAAATGTTTGCACACAAAACCCCAAAATCAAACAAAGATTAAACTAGAAAAATTATGGAATATATTTTTTTAAAGGGAATGAAAGCGACGGTAAAGTTAACCTTAGGTTGCAAATGGTTGTTAGAAAATAACTTAATTAATATTATTAATTAAGAGAATGAATTTAATCTATGAATAGGTTTAAAATATTTCATTCAACTAATACTAAATAAATTTAATACATAGGCTTCTAAGGTCATGCAATAATTTAACAATTAAAGTCCAAGTAAAAATAGCCCTTCAATTTACACTAAGTTAATTATTTAATTTTCTAATATATAAGTATTCTAAACTAATAAGGAAAGAGTTTATTTAAATTAAAACAAAATAAAAATTAATAACTTAAATAAATTCCAAACCACACAAGTGGCCCCATTCAAAAGAAGACCCATGTGATCAAATGATCACATCACCCGCCCCCCACCTAACTTTTGCAGGAGACAATTTGGGCCATTGGATGAAGGGATTTCAAATCAGCCCTAAAATCTCTAAGGGGGGGATTTTATTCATTTCTTTTACTCATTTCTTTCATTTTGGTTTTGCAGGTTAAGGGAAAGATGAAGAGAAGGAAGCCATGGGAGAGGACGATGAAGCTTGAGGATGGAGATACACATCCTATTTCATTTTTTTGTTTTCACTTATGATTCTCTTCTACTTTATTCTAGGGTTTTTAATTCTCATTTTGTTGCAAGCATAATATAACCAAAAATACTGATTTGGGTATTTGTCATTTGCCCAAAAGATCTATTTTGATATAGTATTTACATTTTTTTCTTTCGAGAAACTCTCATTGTGATTGTATATACATGTGTGTATATAACTCGAAACACACACACACACACACACACACACACACACACACACACCTATGCATATATATACAGTAAAATAGTATATATGCCAATACCCAATATGGGGGTCGTTGTTTTACAAAAACATAGACTGCGTTGAAAAAGTGGGTTTCGACGCAAAAAAAAATTGAAAAGGAATTAATAGTTTGGTGGGGGCTCGGCCGCCACCCAAGGTCTTTGTTTAATATAGTTGGTGGGTTGGGGGATGGGGCACCGCTCCCACACCAACCCGTAGGTGCCCCCTTCCCAACCCATATTAATATGGGTTGGGTGGGGGTGGTGCCCCCTCCCCAAACCTACTATCTCACAAACAAAACAAAGCCTATACGGCTAAATTAAAAAACATATAACTTACTTAACTTGGCCGATTGATAAATATTTCACTTTATTAATATAAATATACTATATTATATTATATAATGTAGTTTCATTAATTTATTTTTAGTAAATAGTTTTTTGTAATGTCATTAATATGTATAAATTTAACAATAATTTTCCTATAAATAAATACAATTTTAATTATAGAGGTGTATATGTATTCTTAAATTTGGTTCTTTTTTTTTGTTTATTACTCATGTTATAAAAGGCACTATTTATTTCCGTTACCACCATAGAAAATTTTGTTATATTTATCATATATTTCAAAATTGATAATATGTCATACTATTAAATACAACTATAATTTTAGGTGTACTTAAGTTTTTTTTCACTTAGTTTAAGGGGCCAACTTGATTTATAACACAAGTAAATTTGCAAGACAAGAACCTTAGATTTTTCTACCAACTCAAACAAAAGAAAACTTGGAAATTATTGGTAATACTTCCTTAGTCGATCTAATATGATTTGCAAGGGAAAATTCTTTCATTCAATATAACAAGAGCACTACTTCATTTCTATCAAAAGATATGAGTAATAACCATTTCCAACAACAATGATTTTCTTTCAAGCTTCTCAATATTTTTAGAAAATGAGAGAATATCAACTTATAAATATTGAAACAACTTAAATTAAATAAATGCAAATCCATTTCAGCTATATTCAAATCTTCCTTTCACCAAGACAATGTAAAAATTGATAATTTATTTTCAAAAAAAACTAACACATTTGGAATTATAATTTTCTCGATCCACACTCTTAAAAGATTTCACAAGATAAAATGGTTTCCAAGTAATACAAAAACTTTCTCTCAAGCTTACAAATTTACAAATCATTCACTCAAAGTGGTAATAAAAAGTTTAACAATTACAACAAAGGGCTATCAACAAGGCAAAATGTACAAATCTCCAATACCATGACTTCTTCCATAAGTAGCACCAATTATTGCCTTGTTCAAAACCTTCACAATGAGATCACAAAACAAGGAAGGGGGGGTAGGCAACACTCTCCGCTTAACTTTAAATCCATTAAGGGGAGAATCCGTCACCTTAATGGCCCCTGAGCCCAAACCTAGGAACCATGAGGAGCATTGAGCAACAATGATAACTTCTAACAAAGTGGCTTCACAACAAACAAACATACAAGACATTCAAATCAACCAAGATAACATATCCAACAAGTTCTCACATTCATAACAACATGAATCTTTGAAGATCAAACCAATTAGAGAAAGGGTTATGGGACACAACCTCCTTATGCCTCCCAAGTTAAGTGGGAGTCTTACCCTAGCCTCCAAGTGCATAAAATAATCACACAAAATCCTTATATCTCCCTTGTAGGCATGCAACAAAACCATAAATTCCTTTTCTTTCCACATAGTTAAGACTCACATTCATACTCCCACCAAATGCATTCCTCAAAAAACTCCCTTTTACCTCCTCAATGGTCCCATAATCCCTTCTCACACACCCAACTAAGGCCAACTACCCAACCAACACAAAAAAACACCATCACAAGACAAAAACACTTTGAACAAGCACATCATTGTTTACAAACAAGAAAAATAACATAATAATAAAGGTTGAGATCCTACCTCTTCATCAAGTTCCAAGAAAATATTCACAAGCCTCTTCAAATACAAGCCAAGAAATTTCCAAGAACTCCAAAAAAGATCCAATTCCAAAAGTTTACAAGAAGAGAAAAAAAAAAGTAACCCCCATTCAACCAAAATTCACTAATAAATAGAAATGGAATGTGAGGATGATGAGGTGGCTCCATGTATGAGGCCATTTCATCATTCCTACATGCCTACACTTAATTCAACACACCAAGAATAAGAAAATCAATGCACATGCAAGGGATATGACAACCCACATGCCTCAAAATTTGCACACCACGCTTTCAAGGGACATAATAAATTGGGGTAGAAAGAAACTGCAATAATTTTCCTTCTTTGACACTCAAAAATGGACAAAGAAGTCAAAAATAAGCTTCCAAACCCATCGGTAGGGTTGTTGGGTAAATTTAAGAGGCATGGGACAAGCCTTTCTTGTCCCACGAGCCTCCAAAAGTGCCCCCAAGTAAAAATACGAAATTTTAACTTGGGGTGGAGTAAAACACTCAAAATCAACATAAATGTTACTTATACAAGGACTACCAAATCTCATCATAACTATTTGTCACATCTCTAACTTGGTTAACAAAAAATAAGAAGGTTTAAACTTAATTAACACACATTTACAACATGCTAGTAAGGTGAAAAAAAATCTAAATTTTAAATACTCAAAACATAAATAAAGCACAAACCAAAAATTAAAGAAAGGGACACAATTCACCCCATGGCCATATATGTGAAACCACCCCCCATGGGAGACTTCCAAACAAGACATGAAAAACACACAGAAAACAACATTACACAAGTTGTCAACTTTGGCCTCATTGCTCAACGCAAAAAATCCTTCCGTGTTTGGTCCCCTATCCCCTTCAATGTATGTGATAAAATTCCTACACACCAAAAAATACCTCTCTATCCTTTCGGTGGCATTAACAACATCGTAAAAATATACATATAAAATCAATAATCATGATTTGACAATAGCAATTCTATTATCCATCAGTATATAAAATTCTAACCCTAACATCCAGTAGATTACAATTCTAATCAAAACATCCCAAAACATAATGTGTCAGTATGAAATCCTTATAATGAAAATCAACATTTGTCAACTATCTAACATCACTACCTAGTGCATCATAATAACGTGTAACATCATAATGTCAATAATCCAAATATCAGTATAATATATAATCTACAGAACAATGTATCAAAATCAAAATGTCTTAATATCAGTTCAAAATTATCAATATCAAGATTAAACAGTGTCGAAGAGGAGTGGGCATTACATACCCCTCCACTTAGACTCAACTTCCTCCTGGAAGTAACTAGAATAGATTAGGAAACTGAGCTCGCAAAATAGTTGCATCCTCCCAAGTGGCTGCAGTCTCATCGTACCTATCCCACTGGACCCGCGCCTGGTAAATATCGTGGCCTCAAAGGCCTAGGGTCATGTGCCCTATGATGTGCATGGGGTCCACTGATACCTTCCCCTGCTCCTGCACCTTGAATTCAATCCAATCCAAAAAAAGAGGGATCTAGAATATATCTCCTAATTATAGATACATGAAATAAATCGTGCAAACGGGAAAAGCTGGGTGGCACTGCTAAACAATAGGCTAAGGGACCCATATGATCCAAGATCTCAAAGGACCCAAAAATATAGGAGCTAACTTAGAGCCTTTTCCATAATGGATAGGAATCTTATGAGGCCTAACATAAAGAAACACCTTCGTGCCCACCTCAAGACTACGATTTTTCCTCCTCAGATATGCAAACTTTTTCTTCTTATCCTAAGCCTCTTGGAGCCTCTAACGAATCAAGACAACCTGTTTCTCCATATCCTATACCAAATCTGGCCTAAGAGAAACCATGTCCTCAAATCTATCACAACTCAAAGGTGTCTTGCACTATCTGCCATATAATGCCTGAAAAGGAGCCATGCCAATCGAACTTTGAAAATTGTTTTTGTAGGAAAACTCCACTAATTATAAGTACTCCCACCTAGATGGCTGGTCCATGACGTACATCTGCAACATATCCTCCAAGATCTGATTTACCTTCTCTGTCTATTCATTTTTGTCTAGATGATAAGTTGTGCTGAAGGTTGATACTCATACCAAGAAACCCACTACATGGTAGTCCAGAAGTGAGAACTGTACAAGGGATCGTGGTCATAAATAATCTTCTATGGAATCTCATGCAGTTTGAAAATATCATCAAGGTATACTCACGTTACTACACTAGCTGTATAGGTGGTCTTCACCGATGAAAAATGAGTCACTTTCATCAATTTATCCACCATGACCATGATGACGTCGTGGTGGTAACTCGACGTTAGTAACCCTACAATGAAATCCATGGAAATGGTGTCCCATTTCCACTCGGGTATGGCATGCGGGTAAATAAGGCCAGTTGTATGTTGATGCTTGACCTTCACCCTCTGAAACTCTAAACAAGGTTACAAAAATAAACTACATATTTTCGAAGAACCCTCCAATGGTAAATTTGTCTCAAGGTGGTGTGCATCTTCTTCACACCTGGATGGGCTGAATAAGGTGCACGATGATCCTCTGCTAAGATATCTTGTCTCAAACCTCCTTATCTAGGAACATATATCCAAACCTCTGTGTCTAAGAAGACCATTTGCGTCTAATGAGAATCCATCAAACTTCCCTTCAAGGGGTCTTTGAGAATCAATCTCTAATCTGGCTGCAAGGTCGAAGCTATCATGACGAAGTTGCTACAAAATCTTTCTCCGTAAATCTATACTCACTGAGGTATCCATAGCCAAATGTCCCTATCTAATCAAGGCATCTGTAACCACGTTGTCCTTCCCCTTCACATGTTCTATCTTCATTTTTTACTCACAAAAGAAACTCCATCCAACGTCGTTGACGAGCATTGAGATTGGGCTACGTGAAAAGGTGGCGAAGACTCAAGTTATCATTCCAAAGTATAAATATTTGGCTAAGAAGGAAGTGTCTCATTCGAACCAATTCATGAATAACTACTACAAAGCTCAAGTTCACAAGTATTATAATTGAGCCCATAATCCTTTAGTTTGCGAGACTCAAAAGCTACAACATGGACCTCCTGCATCAACACACCTCCTAACCCTACCAAAGAAGCATATGTGCAAACAAAGAAAATCACCCTGAGGATATGGCATTTATTTAGTGTCCTGAAGGCCTTCTCACATCTATCAAACTAAATGAACTTATCCCCTTTCCACTAAATGGAAGTGATAGGGTGCGCAACCTGAGATAAGTCCTGAACAAATATCCTATAGTATCCTTCCAACCCCATGAATCTGTGCACCCTCATTCACACTAGTAGGTTCTAGACAATCCATAATGTCTCTAATCTTGGAACTACCGACTACGATACCTTCCCCAGAAATGAATGTGACCCAGATACTACACCTCTAACTGAAAGAACACACACTTCTCTAAGTTCCCGTAAAACTGCTACTCATGAAGACACCGTAGAACCTGACGAAGGTACTCCTCATGCGTACATGATAAGATCAATATTTCATCAGGGAACATGAGTACAAAATGATTTAAAAAGGTCCTGAAACACCATGTTCATCAAAATCATGAACATTGTAGGGGTGTTCGTTAGATTGAATGACACCAGTGGTGAACTCAGAGTGGCCATACCTCATGTGGAAAGGGTGACTTGCAGATATCCACCTCTATGATCCTCAGATGATGGTATCTTGAGTTAAGATCTATCTTAGAAAATACTATGGCCCCTTCATCTGATCAAACAAATCATCGATGTGAGGAAGGGGGTAATGATTCTTGATTGTTACTTTATTCAGATGACAATAGTCCACACACAACCTCAAGGATCCATCCTTCTTCTTCACAAAAATCATTGGTTCACCCTAAGGGGATAAAATAGGATGGATTAGGCATTTCTCAAGAAGTTCCTCAAGTTGCAAACTTTAGCTCACATAGCTTAGGTGTGGTCATCCTATAAGGAGTGTGTGAGATAGGTTCCGCTCCTGGAACAAAGTCAATGTGGAAGTCTATCTCACATGGGGGAGGCATCCTTGAAAGGATCACTAGGAAACACATCCAAAACCTATTGAAAAATGGGGTGATCATCAAGTGAAGGTCCACTAGCCTCATCCTCTGACCTATGACTAAATGTAATAGTATACAGCTAACAACCCCATTGCGCACACCGCTTTAGCTGCATAGCAGAAATAGTGAGGATAGATATGGGTCTCCTGACTCCTACTATCACTCACTCCACACCAAAATAATCTTCACAAGATATAATCTTACTGTAGAAATAAACTCTTTCTCTATGTGGAAAAAACCAATCCATGCCTAAATTCACTCCATAGGATCCTAAGGAAAGGATACGAAGATCCAAAGTAGTAGAAAAGGGTCCTAGTTTAACTACACACTCCTTAACTAAGGAGTCAACTAAGATATTTTCTCTAGAATCCATCTCGACGTCCTAACTAAGGCCCTTCTTAACTACCAAAACCCTGTAACGCTCTACTAAAGATGGTGAAATAAAATAATCTGATGAGACTGAGTCAAATAAAATAGGGATAGAAATACCACCAATGCTACATGTAGTCTCTAGTGGAATAGAGATCAATTGCAAAAATGTTTCGAATAATTATTCAATGATGAGGAGAAGAATAAATACAAATTGTTTGATGGTTACAGCCAACCGAATACCCACCAACATGTATGCAAAACTGTGCATATACCTACGTGGAGGAAAAAAATCATCAAGGCATAACCGAAAATGGATTAATTTTTCTAACATCCCCCCCCCTTAATACATTGTTCGTACAAACATACATTTCCTGATACTGGATGTCCCCCCTTAATGAGAACACCGCAAAGAGGGTCTTCACACGAGCATGTGCCTACATGGTCTTAATACACATGGTTTTTTCTAAGGTTGACCATAAACTTAGAGGGGACAAGAGCACTTTCTGATTGTTCACCTTGGTGGTTTTACAGGATTACCACGAACCAAAGAGGATGATACCTCGATGGTTTTACAGGTTTACCACGAACCAAGAGGATTTTACCTCGGTGGTTTTACAGGTTTACCACGAACCTAGTGCGAGTACCATGCGCTGCTTTCAGTGCTTTTCTTAGCTCCCCATGACGCTCTTAAGTTTGGAAGTCCTAATAAAGAAACTATGCACCATCTGCACTTTATTGAACAACCAAACAAAATAGGAAAACAACAAATAATACTGACAAATATTCCACATTCAATTTTAAGAATCATAGCAATCATGTTCTTAGTTGTTACCACACTGATGTCGATTTTCATTTATCTAATCTTCAATAGCAAAGGAAACAAATCACTGCCACTGGATGTTGCCCTTGACTAAGTCATTTTCACCCATAATGTGAAATGTGAATACTGAGCAAGAAACTGCATCAAGAAACATGCTATTGACTGGATCTCACCACTTAGACCATGTTGCACATGGTTCATGTTGCAAGTGAATGTATTCACAAGTGAGCCATCTTATTTTCGAAGCACGACACTTAGAGGATCAATTCAAAATGAAGAACCATTGGAAAACAACTATGCTCTAGAGTAATCCATTTTTAGCATCCAATCACAAAACAACAAAACATGGAACAAAACAAAAATTGAAATAAACACAAACCAAAAATCGAGGAATTGGTCCTCAATACCTTATTCAAACAATATTTGTCATCGGCCTCATCACTTGCGGATTGCAAGAGGTCGCTAGATTTCCTCTAGCCTCCGTTGTGTTTATACTTTATTAGCAGATATATCTTTGAGGCTCATTATGATTCAAACAATCTCCACCTATCTCTTGATCATTTGTATGCCAACTACTAGATGATGCTATGCTAGTCACAGGTCATTGGGAGGTCTTGTTTTCCTCCTCTTGGTACTCTTGTGCCAAAATAATGTAAGTATTCAATGCCCAAGTTCTTCAAAATAGTTATGAGCGAATTGCTCAAACAAATTTCTTCTCTTATTGTAAATAATATCCAAAGCAACCAAATGCAAGAGCAATTCATCTCACATAATCTTGAGATGTACATATGAATCCCTGTATGCAAATCTCACCACTATTTCTAGGTTGTTGGACCATGCCAAGGCATATGGGGAAAGCCTTTCCGCTGCTGTAGTATTCTTGATTTATAAGCCAGTCGGTTTACTGAATAAAGGAACCATGTCACTCAAGTTGCTCCTTGAACCGATTCAGCTTTGGTTTCTCATGCATATGAAATGGAGGCAGTCGATGCACAGGTTCTCACCTATTCTGGCTACCACTTCCTTTTTAATGGAAACTTCAGTGGCTTTAAAACTCTTTATTTGTTTGTTGAAGGAAATGATCTACCGTAACTATTCAATGATTGCAACGATGAAAATGAAAATGCCTTTTCTACTGTAGTAAATGATTTACATACAAATTTCACAAACAAATAATTAAAGAAATGATGAAACCAATGGAGAGATCGTGAGTGTGGGTTGGATTTCTTGCAACACAGTTTTCACGGAGATATAAACCGTATCTTGTCCACACACAACTTCATCTTGATCTTGATCCACACAGACTTCTATGCAGGTTACAGAAAGCAAAGGAATCTCTACATGTGAAAGAGAAGACAATATGGCTCCACACGGTGTTAAAACAACCCTCCCTCTAACGCTAAGATGCCTGCTCTGATACCAATGGTGGAACAAAGATCAATTACAGAAATGTTTGAATAATTATTCAATGATGAGGAGAAGAATAAATACAAATTGTTGATGGTTACTGCCAACCGAATACCCACCAACATGTATGCAAAACTTTGCATATACCTACGTGGAGGAAAAAATGATCAAGGCATAACTGACAATGGATTAATTTTTCTAACAGTCTTTATCACGGTGCCCTAGTGCTCGCCATGACAATTCTCGACCGTTTCATATATCCTGTGGCTCCTAGCCATGTTTCCAAAAGTAGGCTCAGAAGCATGTGCCTTAACCTGATTAACAGGGTCCTAAGGGAACTCTCTTTAATGATGTCCATGTACGTCATAACCATAAAAAGTGTGTGTTCCTCTCCACTGTGCAAAAAGTCCTCCAGGTTGCCCAATAGTACCTGCTAAAGGACCTGATGACCCAGTCATAGACCTTTATGAGTGTTATGGTGGACATAATCCTGATGACTATGCTCGAGGTGGATATTGTGTCTTGTTGGGCTGCCTAGCTAGTGGTTCCATATTGTGGCCTCTCTGAGCATCATGGCACTGTGGAGGTCAGAAGGGTGGTCGATTCTACTACTGCTAAGGAGGTAAAGGATGCCAGAAGGAATACTGTGTTGTAGTGTGTCCACCATAAGGAGGAGGAGCTGATCCCCTCAATCTATTGTCCTCTAGCTACTGTATGCAACTCCTCACTCTGTCACATGCCTACTGATTCTTCCCCTTGGTTTCCTCTGTAATATAGGCCTTCTCCATTGCCTCTGAAAGTTTATGTCGTTAGTGAATGCATACTTCCCCACCCAAGTTTAATTTTAGGCCCCTGATGAACCTGTCATCTCGAACCTACTCATCTTTCATGTAGTCTACATAATGAAGTAGATCAATAAATCATCCCTCATACTCTACTACCGTCATGGAGGCTTGGTGCAGATCATGGAACTCATTTATCCGCTACTGAATGAATCTCCTAGAAATATACATGCTCCTGAAGTGATCCTCGAAGAGCTCCCAAGTAACTGTCTCTTAATCCACATGGAGCTTCTTCTCCTCAATCCTCGAACATACTCCAGATCCATCTCTAATAAGGTGGATGGAAACATGAGCTTTTGTGTTTTTAGAACAAGGGCATAACTTAAAGCATCAGCTCAAGCTAACTAACCATTCCTTAGCCTGAAATCTTCCGGTGTCTCCAGTAAAATGAGGCGGGTGTAACTTCAGTTTCTCCCTAATGTGATCCGCTTTTGAAATTTATCGACCTCTAGGTATTTCTGTATGATCAACTCTCGGCCTAGGGCTCCTAGACCTATCTCTATTTCTCGTAGCTTTATCCCTTTTCTCCCTAGGAGGTATCTCATGTATAACCGACTCCATGAGGGAGTTCTCTACCCTATCCTCTGTACTATGACATAAAGGTGCATGAGCCTTTACTAATGGCTCTCTGTCATGTCTGTTAGGTCACCCTCTTAAAGATCCTCCATGTATAGCGGCATTATCATCCTGTAGCGTCTGTAAAATATGAGGCAGAATAGCTGCTACTGCTTGATCTGGGGGTGGTAGGTCTAGGTGCACATGTAGGAACCCCTCGTCTGGTTCACGCCTTGTACATAGACTAAGGCAAGAGTTATTTTATAATAATATAAGGTGTTGTTTCATTTTTCTAAAAAAAATCTATTCAAAATATCATGCATAGTTGTGTGTACTAGGTTTTGAAAGAGGGTTTAAAACCTGCAAGTGAGGATCATGAGGGACAACATGCACATCAACGGACGTGCAAACGACATTGTGAAGAGATCTCGGGAGGAGAGAGCATAAACTAAATGTGCATGCAAAGATTTGAAACATGGGCAGAACCTGGTTAAGCCATAAAAGTCTACTCTATCTCATAGATCAAATGGGGTGTACATATAGGAGGTGTTGAGTAACCCCCAGTTCTGTAATCATGAAAACTCGAGTAGAGATGGGGAGTTACATTCCCAAAATAGAAGTGTAACTCCCAATGACGCACTGATGCAATGACGCGCTGACACATAAGAGAATCTCATAATGACCCCTAAATGACACATGGACCTACGATCTCACCTAATGATGTGGAAAATACACACCAAAACCCCCCTTCATCGTAACTTAGGATGAGGCAACAAGTCAGAAACGAGAAATGGGTCCTGACACAAAGCCTGATGAGGTACCCATGTACAAGAAAGAAGATCCCAAGTAGTGAAGGAAAACCCAATCGGAAAAACATCAACCACAAGAGAAAAAAACACTCTCTAATCTAAGAAAGATGCCAAATAAGGGTCCTAGCTCTAGATGAGCCTGAAAAGGTACCCATGTACAAAGAGGCAATCTCTCAGAAAGAAGAATAAGAGAGAAGAAGAGGGAGACGAGAGGAATGCAGAAGATGCTATGGACGGATCTAAACTCTATAGATTTAAGAAGTCTCCTAGAAGAATGTCGATCATGAGATCCTCTACCTTTGGACTGAAAAAGAGCCACTCACAACAAACTATGTACCTGCCCTTAGGAAGGATAGAAATGACGTGCTGGAGGTCCGTCCACTCCACCAAGGAAACTGAAGGAAGCAACACAAAGAACTCTAAGTCTAGTGCATGGAAGTGTGACATAGGTCTAGCGAGTGAGTGCCAAGGAACCGAAGGTAATTCCATGTGCGTAGAAATGTCAGAGTAAAAAATAGGAACACCTATAGAAAGGATGTCCAAGTGATGTGAAGGGAACAAAACATCCTCCACAACAGAAAAGGGATCCACAGCTGAGGGTGGATCAATGAAGGTCTCCGGAAAAGTGGAAGTGGTAAGATTCTCGGAAGGGGCACTCACAACAATGGAGATGATGAACTCCTCTGAAATACTTGTAGATGGATGCAGAAATTTTAGTGCATCACAAGTGTACTCTGTGAAAAGATGACTAAATTCAGGTAGATACTCGTCCCAATGAGGGGGCTCAAGAAACAAAAGAGCGGTGTTGGATAGGTATGAGTCATCCAATGAAGGTAGAGGAGTGGAAGGGGCCTCACACACTGGAAGTGGAAAGGAGGTGGGTGTGATGACGGTATGAGGCTGACTAGAAGACTGCTCGATATCTGATGATATGTGGGGGTGACAACAATGTCATGAATAGTGAGAGAAAGAGGAGAGAAGTCCTCTGTAATGCTCTCGACATCAGAACTGGGTGTACAATCCTTGTCATCAGAAGTAGAACCAAGTGAGTCTATGTCAGTGGAACTATCATCACATGAAGAAGAGGAGACAACTGAATCAACAATAGCAACAACTGCAATATGTGAAGGGTCTCCATAGAGGGACTAAAGAATGCTCGAGACACGGTGAGGTGGATTTGAGTCTGCCACATGAAACCAGAGAGAATGAGAGACATGCATCATCATGTGACCAAAGACATGGTCACAAGTTTCAAGGAAGTCCTCCAGATGACGATGATTAGTGGGTGCAGGAACTGGCCCAAGCAAGAAGGGTAAAATACCCTCGTGGGTGAAGTAACATTCCATGGAAGCACACCAAGCTAAATAGTTCCCTCTCCCAGTGAGAAGTGGTAGAGGTGGTAAAGTGATCCTACGACACTCAATTCTGGAAAGAGCACTATCCATGGTGAAAAATGCAAGACGCACAAAAGCAAGACATCGGACTCGGCCGATAATGCGTTTGTGTGTGAAATCCCAAGAGTACAATCAACCCCCCAAGAATGTGGCACTTTATAAAGTAGTGTATTTACAAAAATAACAATTCCATCATGTAGAATGTGAGAAAACATGAAAAATTGACTAAAGAAGTTCTCAGATCCGAGCAACGAGTCAAAAGTTATAGCATAAAACAATTGCCGCAACTGATGAGAAAATGCAATAAATGATGCAAACGCATTAAAAAAGTTCCCGAAATGGGTGCAAAGGGTATCATGTGGGTACCCGTTGGAAACAGAATAAAAATTTAGCAAGGGTTTGTTTTTCTTATGAAGGGAGATTAGCCTCCTGCCAACACCGGACCTCACCCTCCATCTTCGACGCTCGTAGAAGGGAGAACAATACAAGCCAAAAACACAAATTACAATGCCAATAACTGAATGTTTTTTTTTCAACCACCTTAAAACATTAAAAAAGGAGGTGGAAGTAGGGGGACTAATTTGGAAGTGGTCAATGCCACGTGTCAACGAGAGGTGGGCTGTGTGGAACGTGACCACGTGTCAGTGTTGTAGTTGTAACCACCCAAGGTTGGAAAAACGCAGGTTGAAGGATGGAGCTACTGAAAGCTACGTGCAATGTTGTAGGTGTGAGGTGTTGTAATGTGCTAGAGATGTGCCAAGGTCAGGAGTTAAATGAGGGGTCTAATGGCACATGGAGTTGCGGGCAGGTCTACAGGTGATGGCTTGATCAAAAAAGGCAAGACAAAAAAATGTTTTTCCAAGGAAACACGAGCTTGCACAGGGAACACGAGCCAACAAGTAAAAATGTAGGTAAAAAGGAAGGTCGATCGAGCCAAAGAAGGGTGAGCCAGAGGAGTAGAGAAGCTGAGCGGTCGAAGGATTAAACAAACTGATGCAAAACCAAATGCAGAGCCAACAGGGCAAGTTATGCGGAGAGTTGGAATGGGAGTTTGGTTCCCAACTCAGCGAGCTGAGGCCAAGTTGGCCCTTGAAAACATCTTAAACACCTTAAAATAAACTCTCAAGAACCTACAAAAAGCTCAGATCTACACCTGAAAACCTTCAGAACATACATGCACCCAAAATACTCAAAGGTAGGAACACCCAAAACTTGAAAAGGACCAAACAAACCACGATCAAACCCATGTAAGAGTTATGATGCCCAAAATCAATGCAAGTAGAGCATTGTTAGAATTTCCATTACGACACACAGAATGAGAATCTGAAGATCACACCGGAAGCCAAAAAATGCACGAGAAACACCGAGGAGTGCATGAATCCACAAGATCCACTCTGATACCATGAAAGAGGGTTTAAAACCCGCAAGTGAGGATCACAAGGGATGACGTGCACATCAACGGATGTGCAATGACAGCGTGAAGAGATCTCGGGAGGAGCAAGCATCAACTGAATGTGCATGCAAAGATTTGAAACACAAGAAAAACCTGGCTAAGCCATAAAACTATCCTCTATATCATAGATCAAATGGGGTATACATATAGGAGGTGCTGAGTAACCCCTAGTGATGTAATCATGAAAACTCGAGTAGAGAGGGTGAGTTACATTCCCAGAATAGAAGTGTAACTCCCAATGACGCATTGACACACTGACATACTGACACACAGACACGCTGACGCGTAAGAGAATCTCATAACGACCCCTAAATGACACATGGACCTACGATCTCACCTAAGTGAGATGACTCACCTAATGATGTGGAAAATACACACCAACAGGTCTAAATTTGTGTTACGTTTACATGTTTTTTGTTTCATCTTTTCTAGTGTGCCCGTGGTCCAAGCATTGAACTCACGACTCTGATACCAAGTGTAACACCGAAAAATTTTTGCACATGAAGCCCCAAAATGAAACGAAGGTTAAACTTTAAAAATTATGGAATATATATATATAAAGGGAACGAAAGCAACTGGAAGGTTAGAATTAGGTTGTAAATGGTCATCACAAAAGAACTTAAATAATATTATTAATTAAGACAATGAATTTAATCTATGAACATGTTTAAAATATTTCATTCAATTAATACTAAATAAATTTAATACATAGACTTCTAAGGTCATGCAATAATTTAACAATTTAAGTCCAAGTCAAAATAACCCTTTCACTTACACTAAGCTAATTATTTAATTTTCTATTATAGAATTAATCTAAACTCATAAGGAAAGATTTAATTCAAATTAAAACAAAATAAGAAGCAATAAATTAAATAACTTTCAAACCACACGAGTGGCCCCATTCAAAAGAAGACCCATGTGATCAAATGATCACCTTACCTACCCCTACCTATCTTTTGTATGAGACAATGTGGGCCATTAGATGAATCCAATATAGGCCATTGGATGAAGGGATTTCAAATAAACCATAAAATCTCTAAGGGGGTGCTTTTATTCATTTATTTTACTCATTCTTTCATTTTGGTTTTATAGGTTAAGAGAAGGATGAAGAGAAGGAAGCCATGGGAGAGGATGATGAAGCTTGGGGATGGAGATACACATCTTATTTCATTTTTTTGTTCTTACTTGTGATTCTAGGGTTTGTAATTCTCTTTTTTTGCAAGCATAATATAACAAAAAATACCCATTTGGGTACTTTTCATTTTCCCAAAAGATCTATTTTGATATAGTATTTACATTTTTTTTCTTTTGAGAAACTCTCATTTTGAGTATCTATAAATGTGTGTATACAACTCCATATATATATATATATATATATATATATATATGTCTATGTGAGACAACTGAATCAGCAATAGCAACAACTGCAATATGTGAAGGGTCTCCATAGAGGGACTAAAGAATGCTCGAGACACGGTGAGGTGGATTTGATTCTGCCACATGAAACCAGAGAGAACAAGAGACATGCATCATCATGTGACCAAAGACATGGTCACAAGTTTCAAGGAAGTCCTCCAGATGACGATGATTAGTGGGTGCAGGAACTGGCCCAAGCAAGAAGGGTAAAAGACCCTCGTGGGTGAAGTAACATTCCATGGAAGCACACCAAGCTGAATAGTTCCCTCTCTCAGTGAGAAGTGGCAGAGGTGGTAAAGCGATCCTACGATGCTCAATTCTGGAAAGAGCACTATCCATGGTGAAAAATGCAAGATGCACAAAAGCAAGACGTCAGACTCGGCCGATAATGCGTTTGCGTGTGAAATCCCAAGAGTACAATCAACCCCCCCAGAATGTGGCACTTTATAAAGTAGTGCATTTACAAAAATAACAATTCCATCATGTAGAATGTGAGAAAACATGAAAATTTGACTAAAGAAGTGCTCAGATCCTAGCAACGAGTCAAAAGTTATAGCATAAAACAATTGCCGCAACTGATGAGAAAATGCAATAAATGATGCAAACACATTAAAAAAGTTCCTGAAATGGGTGCAAAGGGTATCATGCGGGTACCCGTTGGAAACAAAATAAAATTTTAGCAAGGGTTTGTTTTTCTTATGAAGGGGGATTAGCCTCCTGCCAACCCCAGACCTCACCCTCCATCTTCGACGCTCGTAGAAGGGAGAACAATACAAGCCAAAAACCCAAATTACAATGCCAATAACTGAATGTTTTTTTTTTAACCACCTTAAAACATTAAAAAAGGAGGTGGAAGTAGGGGGACTAATTTGGAAGTGGTCAATGCCACATGTCAGTGAGAGGTGGGCTGTGTGGAACGTGACCACGTGTCAGTGTTGTAGTTGTAACCGCCCAAGGTTGGAAAAACGCAAGTTGAAGGATGGAGCTACTGAAAGCTACGTGCAATGTTGTAGGTGTGAGGTGTTACAAGGTGCTAGAGATGTGCCAAGGTCAGGAGTTGAATGAGGGGTCTAATGACACGTGGAGGTGCGTGCAGGTCTACAGGTAACGGCTTGATCAAAAAAGGCAAGACAAAAAAAATGTTTTTCCAAGGAAACATGAGCTTGCACAGGGAATACGAGCCAACAAGTAAAAATGTAGGCACGAAACACAAGTCAGACAAAGAGGATTACGCCAAGAATGATGAAGAGCCAACGCCAAGTACGTTTGATTCAAGCCAACATAAGCCTAAGAGAAAACATGTCCATGCAAGGGAAAACCAGCAGATGTCGAGTCACATGCCAAAACGAATGTAGGAGCATGCAATCCACAGGGTCTGTAACCTCTAAAAAGGAAAAATCAAACTATAATATACCCTGAAAGACAATCAGCAATGCAAAACACCTGAGAACGTCCATAAAGTGCAAAGAGCCATAAATAATGCACGAGGTGGCATAAAAAGGAAGGTCGATCGAGCCAAAGAAGGGTGAACCAGAGGAGTAGAGAAGCCGAGTGGTCGAAGGATTAAACAAACTGATGCAAATCCAAATGCAGAGCCAACAGGGCGAGTTATACAGAGAGTTGGAAGGGGAGTTTGGTTCCCAACTCAGCGAGCTGAGGCCAAGTTGGCCCTTGAAAACATCTTAAACACCTTAAAATAAACTCTCAAGAACCTACAAAAAGCTCAGATTTACACCTGAAAACCTCCAGAACATACATGCACCCAAAAAACTCAAAGGTAGGAACACCCAAAACTCGAAAAGGACCAAACAAACCACGATCAAACCCGTGCAAGAGTTATGATGCTCAAAATCAATGCAAGTAGAGCATTGTCATAATTTCCATTACGACACACACAATGAGAATCTGAAGATCACACCGGAAGCCGAAAAATGCACGAGAAACACCGAGGAGTGCATGAATCCACAAGATCCACTCTGATACCATGAAAGAGGGTTTAAAAACTGCAAGTGAGGATCACAAGGGACGACGTGCACATTAACGGATGTGCGAACGACAGCATGAAGAGATCTCAGGAGGAGCGAGCATTAACTGAATGTGCATGCAAAGATTTGAAACACAAGAAAAACTTGGCTAAGCCATAAAACTCTCCTCTATATCATAGATCAAATGGGGTATACATATAGGAGGTGCTGAGTAACCCCCAGTGTTGTAATCATGAAAACTCGAGTAGAGAGGGGGAGTTACATTCCCAGAATAGAAGTGTAACTCCCAATGACGCATTGACACACTGACACACTGACATACAGACACGCTAACGCGTAAGAGAATCTCATAATGACCCCTAAATGACACATGGACCTACGATCTCACCTAAGTGAGATGACTCACCCAATGATGTGGAAAATACACACCAACAGGTCTAAATTTGTGTTACGTTTACACGTTTTTTGTTTCATCTTTTCTAGTGTGCCCGTGGTCCAAGCATTGAACTCACGACTCTGATACCAAGTGTAACACCCAAAAAGTTTTGCACACGAAGCCCCAAAATGAAACGAAGGTTAAACTTTAAAAATTATGGAATATATATATATATATATAAAGGGAACGAAAGCAACTGTAAGGTTAGAATTAGGTTGTAAATGATCATCACAAAAGAACTTAAATAATATTATTAATTAAGACAATGAATTTAATCTATGAACATGTTTAAATATATTTCATTCAATGAATACTAAATAAATTTAATACATAGACTTCTAAGGTCATGCAATAATTTAACAATTTAATTCCAAGTCAAAATAACCCTTTCACTTACACTAAGCTAATTATTTAATTTTCTAATATAGAATTAGTCTAAACTAATAAGGAAAGATTTAATTCAAATTAAAACAAAATAAGAAGCAATAAATTAAATAACTTTCAAACCACACGAGTGGCCCCATTCAAAAGAAGATCCATGTGATCAAATGATCACCTCACCTACCCCTACCTATCTTTTGTATAAGACAATGTGGGCCATTAGATGAATCCAATATAGGCCATTGGATGAAGGGATTTCAAATAAACCATAAAATCTCTAAGGGCGGGCTTTTATTCATTTATGTTACTCATTTCTTTCATTTTGGTTTTATAGGTTAAGGGAAGGATGAAGAGAAGGAAGCCATGGGAGAGGATGATGAAGCTTGGGGATGGAGATACACATCTTATTTCATTTTCTTGTTCTTACTTGTGATTCTAGGGTTTGTAATTCTCATTTTTTTGCAAGCATAATATAACAAAAAATACCCATTTGGGTATTTTTCATTTTCCCAAAAGATCTATTTTGATATAGTATTTACATTTTTTTTCTTTTTGAGAAACTCTCATTTTTGAGTATATATAAATGTGTGTATACAACTCCATATGTGTGTGTGTGTGTGTGTGTGTGTGTGTGTGTGTGTGTGTGTGTGTGTGTGTCTATATATATGTATATACATATATATACAAAATACATAGCAATAAAAAATTTCCCAAAAACTACATTTATAGATAGAAATATATGTATATGTATATGTATATATATATACACCAATACCCAAGATGGGGGTCATTGTTTTTAAATTAACGTACAATGCGTTGAAAAGGTAGGTTCGGCTGCAAAAAAATTTGAAAAGGAATTAATAGTTTTGTGGGGGCTTGGCCCCCACCCAAGGTCTTTGTTTAATATATTCTATGGGTTGGGGAAGGGGGCACCACTCCTACCTCAACCCATATTAATATGGGTTAGGTTGGGGGTGGTGCCACCTCCTCTTGCCCCCTCCCCGAACCCACTATCCCAGAAACAAAATATAGCCTATACGGCTAAATTAAAAAAAAAAAAACATATAACTTACTTAACTTAACCAATTCATAAATATTTAACTTTATTAATATAAATATAAATATACTATATTATATTATATAATGTAGTTTCATTAAATTATTTTTAATAAATAACTTTTTGTAATAGCATTAATATGTATAAATTAAACAATAATTTTCTTATAATTAAATACAATCTTAATTATAGAGGCGTATATGTGTTCTTAAGTTTGGCTCTTTTTTTAATTTATTACTCACGTTATAATAGTCACTATTTATTTCCGTTACCACCATAGAACTTTTTTTTATATTTATCATACATAAAAAAAATGATAATAAGTCATACTATTAAATACAACTATAATTTTGGGTGTACTTAAGTTTTTTTTCACTTAGTTTAAGGGACCAACTCGATTTATAACACAAGTAAATTTGCAAGACAAGAACCTTAGATTTTTCTACCAACTCAAAAAAAAACAAACTTGGAAATTATTGGTAATACTTCCTTATTCGATCTACTGTGTGTGTGTGTGTGTGTGTGTGTGTGTGTGTGTGTGTGTGTGTGTGTGTGTGTGTGTGTGTGTGTGTGTGTGTGTGTGTGTATACACCTGTGTATAGATATACATATATATACAAAATACATAACAATACAAAATTTCCCAAAAACTACATTTATAAACATAAATATATATATATATATATAGTGTATATGCCGATACCCAAGATGGGGGTCATTGTTTTTAAATTAATACAGAATGCGTTGAAAAGGTAGGTTCAGCTGCAAAAAAAATAAATTGAAAAGGAATTAATAGTTTTGTGGGGGCTTGCCCCCACCCAAGGTCTTTGTTTAATATAGTCTGTGGGTTGGGGGAGGGGGCACCACCCCCACCTGCACCCATATTAATATGGGTTAGATTGGGGACGGTGTTGCCTCCGCTTGCCCCTTCCCCCAACCCACTATCCCACAAACAAAATAAAGCCTATACAGCTAAATTAAAAAAAAAACATATAACTTACTTAACTTGGCCGATTCATAAAGATTTAACTTTATTAATATAAATATACTATATTATATTATATAATGTAGTTGCATTAAATTATTTTTAATAAATAACTTTTTGTAATATCATTAATATGTATACATTTAACAATAATTTTCCTATAATTAAATACAATTTTAATCATAGAGGTGTATATGTGTTCTTAAATTTGGTTCTTTTTTTAATTTATTACTCACGTTATAATAGTCACTATTTATTTCCGTTACCACCATAGAATTTTTTTTATGTTTATCATATAAAAAAAATTGATAATAAGTCAGACTATTAAATACAACTATAATTTTGGGTGTACTTAAGTTTTTTTTTGCTTAGTTTAAGGGACCAACTTGATTTATAACACAATTAAATTTGAAAGACAAGAACCTTAGATTTTTCTACCAACTCAAACAAAAGCAAACTTGGAAATTATTGGTAATACTTCCTTATTCGATCTAATATGATTTGCAAGGGAAAAGTCTTTCTTTCAATATAACAAGATCTCTACTTCATTTCTATCAGAAGATATGAATAATAATTGTTTCCAACAATAATGATTTACTTTCAAGCTTCTCAATATTTTTAGAAAATGAGAGCATATCAATTTGAAAATATTTAAACAACTTAAATTGAATAAATGCAAATCCATTTCCACTATATTCAAATCTTCCTTACACGAAGAAAATGTAAAACTTGATAATTTATTTTCAAAAAACTAACACATTAGGAGCTATAATTTTCTCAATCCACACTCTTACAGAATTAACAAGATAAAATGGTTTCCAAGTAATACAACAACTTTCTCTCAATCTTACAAAATTACAAATCATCCACCCAAAGTGGGAATAATAAGTTGAACAATTACAATAAAGGGCTATCAACAAGGCCAAATGTATAAATCTCCAATAGCATGACTTCTTCCATAAGAATCTCTAATTCTTTCCTTCTTCAAACCTTCACAATGGGATCACAAAACAAGGAAGGGGGAGTAGGAAACACTCTTCTCCCAACCTTAAATCCATTAAGGGGAGAAGCCATCCCATTAATGGCCCCTGATCCCCAACCAAGGAACCATGAGGAGCATTGAACAACAATGAAAACTTCGAACAAAGTGGCTTCACAACAAACATACATACAAGACATTCCAATATATCAAGATAACATATCCAACAAGTTTGCACATTCATAATGACACAAAGGTTTGAATATAAAACCAAATAGAGAAATGGTTATGAGATATCACCTCCTTATGCCTCCCAAGTGAAGTGGGAGTTGTACCCTAAGCCTCCAAGTACATAAAATAATCACATAAAATCCTGATATCTCCCTTAAAATCATGCAACAAAAGCATAAATTCCTTTTCTCTCCCCATATGTAAGACTCCCATTCACTCTTCCACCAAATTCATGCGTCACAAAACTCCCTTTTCCCTCATCAATGGTCTCATAAGCCCTTCTCACACACCCAACTAAGGCCAACTACCCAACCAACACATAGAAACACCATCATTAGACAAAAAGACTTTCAACAAGGACATCATTGTTTACAAACAATAAAAATATCATAATAATAAAGGTGGAGATCCTACCTCTCCATCAAGTTCCAAGAAAATCTTCACAAGCCTCTTCAAATCCAAGCCAAGCAATTTCCAAGCACTCCCAAAAAGCTCCAATTCCTAAAGTCCACAAGAAGATAAAATAACAAGTAACCCCCATTCGAACTAATATTCACCAATAAATAGAAATGGAATGTGAGGATAATGAGGTGGCTCCATGTAGGATGTCACTTCATCATTCCTTTATCCCCACACTCAAGTTAACACACCAAGACCAAGAAACTCAATGCACATGCAAGGACTATGAAAACCTACATGTCTCAAAGCTTGCACACCATTCTTTCAAGGGACATAATAAATTGTTGTATAAATAAATTGCAATAAGTTTCCTTCTTTTACACTAAGAAATGGATAAAGATGTCAAAAATAAGCTTCCCGTCCGTTAGGTAGGGTTGTTGGGTCCATTTAAGAGGCATGGGATAATCCTTTCTTGTCCCAAGTGCCTCTAAAAGTGCCCCCAAGTCAAAATCCGAATTTTGAACTTGGGGTGGAGTAAAATACTCCCAATCAACATAAATTTTACTTAGACAAGGACTACCAAATCACATCATAACTATTTGTCACATCTCTAACTTGGTTAACTAAAAATAAGAAGGTTTAAACTTCATTAACACACAATTACCAACATGATAGTAAGGTGACAAAATTTCTAAATTTTAAATACACAAAACATAAATAAATCACATACCAAAATATAAATAAAGAAACACAATTCACCCCATGGCCACATATGTGAATTCACCCCCCATGGGATACTTCCAAACATGACATGAAAAACACACATAAAACATCATTACATAAGTTGTCAAAATTTTCCTCGTTTCTCAATGCCCAACATCCTTCTGTGGTTGGTCCCTTATCCCCTTCGATGTATATGATAAAAGTCCTGCACACCACAAAATACCTCTCTGGCCTTTCGGCCGTATTAACAACATCGAGAAAATATACATTTAAAATCAATAATCATCATTTGACATTAGAAATTATATTATCCATCAGTATATCAAAATCTAACCCTAACATCCATGAGATTACAATTCTATTCAAAACATCCCAAAACAGAATGTGTTAGTATGAAATCCATATCATGGAAATCAACATATATCAATTGTCTAACATCTAGTGCATCATAATAAAGTTTAACATCATAATGTCAATAATCTTGATATCAATATAATCTATCATCTACTAATCAATGTATCAAAATCAAAATATTTGAATATCATTTCAACAGTATCAATATAAAGATGAAATAATGTCAAAGAGGAGTGGGCACAAACGTTATTTCGGTTTTAATTTCCCCTTCCTAGGGTTTTTGTTATTTCGCCTTGTTTAAAAAAATATCATATGGGTACATACTTCCTAAGTTGGCTTAGTTCTTACGTCTTAACTTTCCCTAAGCATATAATTAAGTTAAAATAATTTTAATCCTTTTTATAGCCTTATCTAGTTATCAGAAGATATGAGTAATATTTTTTTCCAACAACAATGATTTTATTTCAAGCTTCTCAATATCTTTATAAAATGAGAGCATATCAATTTTAAAATATTGAAACAACTTAAATTCAATAAATGTAAATCCATTTCAAATATATTCAAATCTTCCTTACACCAAGACAATGTAAAACTTGATAATTTCTTATCAAAAAACTACCACATTAGGAACTATAATTTTCTCAATCCACACTCTTAAAAGAGTTAACAAGATAAAATGGTTTCCAAGTAATACAATATCTTTCTCTCAAGCTTAAAAATTTACAAATCATCTACTCAAAGTGGGAATAATAATTTGAACAATTACAACAAAGGGCTATCAACAAGGCCAAATGTACAAATCTCCAATAGCATGACTTCTTCCATAAGAATCTCTAATTCTTGCCTTCTTCAAACCTTCACAATGGGATCACAAAACAAGGAAGGGGGAGTAGGAAAAACTCTCCTCCCAACCTTAAATCCATTAAGGGGAGAAGCCATCCCCTTAATCGCCCCCGATCCCCAACCAAGGAACCATGAGGAGCATTGAGTAACAATGACAACTTCGAACAAAGTGGCTTCACAACAAACATACATACAAGACATTCCAATATATCAAGATAACATATCCAACAAGTTTTAACATTCATAATGACACAAAGGTTTGAATATCAAAAAAAATTGAGAAATGGTTATGGTATATCACCTCCTTATGCCTCCCAAGTGAAGTGGGAGTTGTACCCTAAGCCTCCAAGTGCACAAAATAATCACACAAAATCCTGATCTCTCCCTTGCAATCATGCAACAAAACCATAAATTCCTTTTCTCTCCCCATATGTAAGACTCCCATTCACTCTCCCACCAAATTCATGCATCACAAAAACTCCCTTTTTCCCTCATCAATGGTTTCATAAGCCCTTCTCACACACCCAACTAAGGCCAACTACCCAACCAACACATAGAAACACCATCATTAGACAAAAAGACTTTCAACAAGGACATCATTGTTTACAAACAATAAAAATATCATAATAATAAAGGTGGAGATCCTAGCTCTCCATCAAGTTCCAAGAAAATCCTCACAAGCCCTCTTCAAATCCAAGCCAAGAAATTTCCAAGCACTCCCAAAAAGCTCCAATTCCTAAAGTGCACAAGAAGATAAAAGAACAAGTAACCCCCCATTCGAACTAATATTCACCAATAAATAGAAATGGAATGTGAGGATAATGAGGTGGCTCCATGTAGGATGTCACTTCATCATTCCTTTATCCCCACACTCAAGTCAACACACCAAGACCAAGAAAATCAATGCACATGCAAGGACTATGAAAACCTACATGTCTCAAAGCTTGCACACCATTCTTTCAAGGGACATAATAAATTGTTGTATAAATAAATTGCAATAAGTTTCCTTCTTTTACACTAAAAAATGGATAAAGATGTCAAAAATAAGCTTCCAGTCCCTTAGGTATGGTTTTTTGGGTCCATTTAAGAGGCATGGGACAAGCCTTTCTTGTCCCATAAGCCTCCAAAAGTGCCCCCCAAGTCAAAATCCAAATTTTGAACTTGGGGGTGGAGTAAAATACTCCCAATCAACATAAATTTTACTCAGACAAGGACTACGAAAACACATCATAACTATTTGTCACATCTCTAACTTGGTTAACTAAAAAATAAGAAGGTTTAAACTTCATTAACACACAATTACCAACATGATTGTAAGGTGACAAAATTTCTAAATTTTAAATACACAAAACATAAATAAAGCACATACCAATATATAAAGAAAAGCGACACAATTCACCCCATGGCCACATATGTGAATTCACCCCCCATGGGATACTTCCAAACAAGACATGAAAAAACACACATAAAAACATCATTACATAAGTTGTAAAAAATTTCCTCGTTTCTCAACGCCCAACCCTTCTTCTGTGATTGGTCCCTTATCACCTTCTATGTATGTGATAAAAGTCCTGCACACCAAAAAATACCTCTCTGGCCTTTCGGCTGTATTAACAACATCGAGAAAAATATACATTTAAAATCAATAATCATCATTTTACATTAGCAATTATATTATCCATCAGTATATCAAAATCTATCCCTAACATCCATGAGATTACAATTCTATTCAAAACATCCCAAAACAGAATGTGTTAGTATGAAATCCATATCATGGAAATCAGCATATATCAATTGTCTAACATCTAGTGCATCATAATAAAGTTTAACATCATAATGTCAATAATCTTAATATCAATATAATCTATCATCTACTAATCAATGTATCAAAATCAAAATGTTTGAATATCATTTCAATAGTATCAATATAAAGATGAAACAATGTCAAAGAGGAGTGGTGCACAAACGTTATTTCGGTTTTAATTTCCCCTTCCTAGGGTTTCCGTTATTTCGCCTTGTTTAAAAAAATATCATATGGGTACATACTTTCTAAGTTGGCTTAGTTCTTACGTCTTAACTTTCCCTAAGCATATAATTAAGTTAAAATAATTTTAATCCTTTTTATAGCCTTATCTAGTTATCAGAAGATATGAGTAATAATTGTTTCCAACAACAATGATTTTATTTCAAGCTTCTCAATATCTTTATAAAATGAGAGCATATCAATTTGAAAAATATGGAAACAATTTAAATTGAATAAATGCAAATCCATTTCAAATATATTCAAATCTTCCTTACACCAAGACTATGTAAAACTTGATAATTTCTTATCAAAAAACTAAGACATTAGGAACTATAATTTTCTCAATCCACACTCTTAAAAGAGTTAACAAGATAAAATGGTT